>BSAI01000018.1:3321824-3409687 GCA_036245035.1 Adrianichthys oophorus
TCCAGTGCAGAGACAGTCTCTCCAGTGCAGAGACAGTCTCTCCAGTGTACCCTGGGTCTTCCCGAGGGCCTCCACTCAGTGGGACATGCCTGAAACACCTCCCCAGGGAGGAGTCCAGGAGTCATTAGAACCACATGTCAGAGCCACTTCAACTGGCTCCTCAATGTGGAGGAGAAGCGGCTCCACTCCGAGCTCTCTCCGGGTGACCCAGCTTCTCACCCTATCTCTAAGGGAGTGCTCAGCCACCCTATGGAGGAAGCTCATTTCAGCCACTTGCATTCGGGACCTCGTTCTTTCGGTCAAGACCCAGAACTTATGACCAAAGATGAGTATTGGATCAAAGATCACCATGTTATGGTGGCGGTTCACTGAAGTTTATATAGTACTTTCCACAATAAAGTGCTTTTATGCAGAAAAATCCTAAAATATACAAAGTTAAATGTAAAAAATTAGCACAAATGTCTAAACAATGAACTTTGCTCACAAAATCAGTAAAGCGCCCGCAGCAGTAATAAATGTTAAGTTAAGACAATTTTTTTTCACATTTTTTAGAGGAATTTACTTTGAAGTACTCAGAGTAAATGCAATTGATCAAAAAAAATGGCCAGACTTCACATCTGCATGTGTTAAACATTTGCTGCATTGTAGATCAGTTGAATGAAATAGAGGCCTAATACAAACCCAGAAATTCAGCCCATACCACTATTCTGCCTTCACCAGTGTTTAAGCATTCTTCGAACCCACATCTTAACCCAAATTTACTCCTCCACACAACACTCCTCTTCCAGTTTACACCATCAAATAACACTTTGACTGGGATTCACTGGTGAGAGACAGGAAAAGAGATCTGGACTGAGCAGTCTTGGTGTTTCTGCAGCACACACCAGCATGGAGATCTTTTGTGCTGCTGTCTGATCTGCAGCAGAAGGAATGGATCCTCTCAAGTTCTTCTCCATGTCCAGCTCTAGCTCAACTTAAAAGGCCCAGTTTATACTCACGGACATGAGGATCACTCAGTGATAACCTTCAGAAAATGTGAGAGAACTTTTTCTAAGTGCACTGTGTTAACATTAGAGGTTCACCAACATGCTTTTAAAAACGAAAGTTATCATTTAGATGGGATGTAATCAAACTAGACTTCAGCCTTCATAGCAGGGCTGTCTGTAATGTTTGAGTGCAGGAGTGTGTTTTTTACTGCATCATGGGTAAAAAAGGTGAGTAGAAGAGAGGAGCACTTGTTTTGTTAACAGACTTTGTTTGGCTGTGTGGCAACACTCGACTCCACCATTCCTCTTAGAATGCAACACGGCTTTTAAACATCAGGATCAATTAAATAAAAATCATAAACTTAAAATTTTGCATACTTATATTTTAAACTGCAAACATTTGTAGAATGAGGATCAAGGAACCAAAATAGCTCGCTCAGTCATCTGTGAACATTTTTTTGTTACCTTAGATTAAGGTTTTGCTTTTCACGGCAGCCATGTGCAGATGTGTATGACTGAAAGCACATTTTGTTGACGGCAGAGAACAGTCAGTGTTTGGAGTACCTGTTTCATAGTCTGGATGTGCTGGTTTAAATCCTTGCTTGTTTCCCCGGTCCCCACTCCTCCACCCCCAATGAATGGAGAAGACATTTCTGTGGAGGAAGAAGTGGTTATAAAGAATTTATTTCAACACATTTTGGAACAACAAAAGCGGTGGGCCTCTTGTATCAAACTTTGGGCTTTTTACCTGATTCTAGTTGATCTTATTTGTTAGATAGCAGGTGAATTTTCTCCTGTTTAGAAAGACTAGTTGGTCTGCATGAAAAACATGACTTTGTTGATAATGCTGCTACACTGCAAATAGACTTAGCCTGTAAAACATGGTAAACAACACCAATCTTGGAAGAAAATCACTTGAAAGCAGTAAAATTATCTGTCAATGCAGAAAGTCATTTTTACGAAAAAAATCTAGAAACAAGAAGTTGCACAAAAGCATTCAAAAAGGGGAAAATAAGCCAAAAAAAAGCAGTTTGATAGAATTACTTCAAATTGAATGTTATAGTCCAATGAGTATGTTTTTCTAATTCTAAGTAAATGGTCTGTAAGTTTTTATGAATCTAATTGTAGTTTATTTTGATTAGTGACAAAAAACTAGTGTAATAAACGGAAATGACTCATTTTAGAACAAAATGTGAAGAAAAAGAAAAAACAAACGATCTTAGTTCAAGTTGATCTGATTAATATTTCAGAGTCTGAAAATGTGAATAAAATAGCACATAGTTTCTCTGCATTATTTGTCTTTCAGCTAAAAATAACAATTCCCACACAAAAATGTATGAAATGATTAAGTGTCATTTTGAAACTCCTAACAGAAGGACGGTTGGGATTTGCATTCCAAACAGGAAGTACCTGCTGGCTCCAAGAAGCCAAAATCCCATAGACTTCTATGGTGAAAAAAACAGCTGTTACTCAGTCATTCTGTTTGTCAGAATAACCATTCTTGATTAGATACCTTTTTCTTCACATGTTCTTACTAATCCTGATTTTTTTTTATGATATATTTTCGAAGTTATTCAAGTTATAAACCCTGAAGTATCTGAGTAAAAGCATGTGCTGCCCATGGACCCCTGCCTCAAACATTTGATTGACCGATTCTTCCGAGCCGCTTTCAGAGGTCAGGGTGTGGACTTCGAACAGGCTTACTCCTGATTGGCAACAGTAGCTGCCTTAGAAACGCTGGCACAGCTGACTCGGACGAATCTGGCTTCAACGTGCCAATATCCGTATCACGGAAAAATGGTGGCTGGATTGGCTTCATTTTGCTGGAATTGGAGGTAAGACATTTTCTATGGGTTACGTCACAGTCGGTCTGTCTAGTTTTCTATATACTATCAATAGTCTTAAATCAGTTTTTTTATCGTTAAAAGTTTGGTGCAAAAGGATTTTGACTAATTTAAATAATTTCCTTATTTCTAGATTCTAACTCTTTTAATGGGACAAAAAACTCTCATCTGGGCTGATTTTGAGAAAAACTTGTACAGGTGTACAGAGAAGTTAAAACAATTTAAAATGTCCTCATTGTTTAAAAATGAAGGCTTTAAATCTTTACAAGTATCAAATAGTTTGCATTGTACATGTGTTAAAAAAACAGTCTCTTACACTTTTACAACCTCAAATGAGAAGGTTGAACCTTCCAGAAGCAGCATGTTTGAACTGAAAAAATCCAACTAGACAAACCACTCAGATGTGGTGCCAGATATGAAAGAAGTGACTATCCAGCTTGGTTTTGCCCCCTTTTTGCTTTCCTTGCTGTGAAAAGCATAGGCTGAGTAACTTGTCTTTCGGCTTCATAATTACAGAATAATTGCAGCTCTATATCTTACTCAGCAGGGACCACTTAACCAGTGAAACCGTGAAATAACCGGCTGATGATCCGCTGAAGTCAGCTCCGACTCTCGTCTGCTCTCTGATGGGGGAATAGCAGGATTGGGAGGGGTTACCATCTCGCACGCTCCACCAGTCCACAGCCTGTTCTTGTGTCTGCACAGAGATGAGCACAAAGGCCCCCCAGCCCAGATTTGATGCTTTATGGCCATGGACACAAGGAGAGGCTTGCTGTCTCAGAAACAGAACTCAATTAACAGCTTTGCTGCGGGCATATTGGAACATTGTTTCATTAACGAGATGAATACAGTCTGATAATTACTTCATCTGAATTAAAAAAAAGCCTCCCCTCTATATTGATTGTGGCAGATGAGCTTGAAGGTTAATTAGGAACACAATCTTTCAAAAGTCTATGCTGCTGCTGCTGTTGGGAAGCTGTTTGTTGTTGCCACTCTGATATAGTACAGTTCCTCCTCTGATAATAAACCAAAGTTTTTGTTTTTTTTCTCAACTAAAACTCAGAAATAACTTGATTTTTGTCCAATGTTGGCTGTTCAGAGATCCAGCAGAGGGAGCCGTGGTTCTTCTGCAAGCATGGGGGTGACTGAAGCACTTCACAAGGCCCCCATTAATGCACCTGTGCAAAGCCAAATGGAACAAATTAACAGTGCATTACCATTAACAATACAAATGACACCATTAGGCACAGTTTGCTGGTAGAGCTTGCGAAAGCTATAAATAGTTTCACTCGGACAGTTTGTGCTGCTCTTGCACACTGACGTGGACGCAGGATGAGTTTGTTACACCATGGAGATTGAGGTTTTTCTGCTCTGCACAAACAGGAACTGAACTGCATCTTTCTGAAACACCGTTTTTCCATCCCAGACTCTAAACTGAAAGTCAATGAAGGCTTTTCATCAGATCTTCAGAGACCCAGCACAGTTTTTTTGGCAGACAACTGACCTCTACCACTGCTCTATAAAACAAACAGAGCAGAGCAGAGGCAGCTTGACTGCCCCTCACTGGGACTGGGGACAGGACCTTCAAGCACTTGGCCAAAGGGGACTATTATGTGTACTACTTTTCTCAGTTTTATGTAAATGAGCCACAATGACATGAAAGGTAAAAAATAGCCTGCATGTCAGGGGCACTGAGCCAAGAAGACATTTTGTCCCCCATAATCCCATTCTCTTGGTACGCTGCAGTTGATACAAAGAGTTATGGAGGCAAAATCAACAGATTATTCTATTTGGGTGTCTTTCCTTTCAGATTGTTCCACACAGATTTAGATAAAAATTAGTGATTGCTTCCACCCTCTTTGCCCATGACTTTGCTGTTGTTTTTTGCAAGTAAATCCAAGGTATTTGCAGGAAGTCACAGCAGCCACGTGAGGTCCAGCTGACATGAATCCTGACGGTTATTTTCTGGGCCCAAATCTGCAGGTTGCACTTCCAGATAAAATCACATCACAAATGTATTCTGAAGACATCTAACCCATGAAAACACTTTTAATGTCATCAAATGATTCCAGAAAAATTGTTCTTTAAGACCCACTTTAAGGAATAGTGTGTATTTTCTATTTTTAACATGTTTTTGGGGGATATTTCTCATGATGGAGGATGTAAATAAAGAAAATGAATCTTAAAGTTGCATTTCTGAGGATTGCTTTATTTAAATCATGAATCAGGAGCAGATGCAAAAATGTCGTTTGAAATAGCTTGCAGTTTTTATGGACAAACTAAATTCGGCAGGCCACAAGCTACCGTCTCAGCTCCATTCTGATGCATAGAAGCAGAGTAAAAACTAGTACGCTTGAAATACAAAAAAAGAGCTTCCCTTTTGGTACAATTACTGAAAAAAACTACATAGCCTAACCCTATTTAAATCTTTCTCAGTGTGAGCCAACATATCAAGAAAAAAACCATCAGAAGCAATCATGTTTTTCTCACTTCACACTCCCTGACAAATGGCCAGTCTGACAGGACGCAGTTAAAACTCTGAATTGTCTGTACTGTATTTTCCACTAATAGGGCGGATCGGATTTTAAGGCGCACTGACAATTAATGGTATTTTTTTTTACTTTTGTCATTTTAAGTGCTCTGAACTATAAGGCGCGGGGAGAGAAAACCCTCTTCATGTTACCTTTGCTACCTTTTAGCTTTTGCAAAAAATAGTCTTTTGAAACTCTTGGAAAAGCTGCAGAAAGAGAAATTTTATGCTAATGAGAGAGAATGAACAGCATTACCAGCAGGATGTCGTTTTTACAGGTGGGATGTGAAAATTTGATCGTCTAAAAATGAGCCTTTTTCATCAGAGACTATACTGCCTCAAAGTAAACTGTTTTTTTAATTATATCTTGTGAGGTTTGGGTGTTGTTGTGACTTTTTGTTTTATTGTGAAATGTCCTCATTTAATTGGTGAATTAAATAATTTGTAATGGGAAGTTTTATCTGCTCTTTGCGAGTAAAGAATATCTTCTTTGTATTTTATAAAGCATTATTTTATCACAGTGAACTGTTACCTGTGTCTTCTGTCACATGAAAACATCATTCAGCTTAAATCCTACAATGTTTACCCCTTTCAGGATTTGTTCTTTTTTTGAAGAAGAAGAAGAAGAAATGTGTTTTTCTATCAGAAATGTGATGTCAATTCATGACAGTGGAAACAGCATGACCCCGTCTTTGCTTTGATTCGACTTCTGGAATATTCCGACTGTTCTGCTCTCTTTGCTGTCGGCCCTGTGAGGATGATTGACAGATAAAACTGAAGCATCACAGTTACAGCTGAACACAAAATACCACTGAAACCTTTGGTACGGAAGCCTGAAGAGGCTGTGGTTGAGTTACTTTCTCTGATATCTTCATTTCTAAAAGACAAGGAACAGAATTTTATATGAAATTATTTGTTTAATTTAAGAATTAAAGTTATGTTTTATTTATAATTTAGGAGTGCAAATATTTGTTTGGCTTAAAAAGCAGGTTTCAAACAGTAGAAAACATACAACACTCCTAAAATCACACTATGATTTTAAAATGTTTCCTCTTACTAAAAATTAACAGTGAGACCAACAGATTTTTCATGTCAGATTGTACCGTTAATGAGTGAAACATCAAACTTTACTTCAGTTGAGGTGTAACTCTTCACAAACTCAAAAACAAGGTTTGCTCTCATGAGACAACAGTTTGCATGAAAGTGTTGTCAAAAGGAAACAAGAGGCCGATTCCTCAAGATCATGAGATAAATGAGCATATTCTCCTGTGATGATATACTCTGTTTCCTGAAGATAAAACAACTGAGTTCTCAAAATAACTGCACCCAAAGTGTGTTTTTGGCCTTTCTTGGCTTCCCTATTCAGACAACAGAGAATTCAAGAGATTTATTGAAGAAAACATTATTTTATACTAAAGCCTCTTCTTTTATCTTTGGCCAACATTTTTAATACAACATAAGCTCTCAGGAAAACTTTGGAACTTTAGGCACACGGATGTTTCTAACTTATGTATGTTTTTCATATCTGAACAACAATTGTTAGCATGCTTCATGAGAGAAAGACTCAACTAATCCTTCCAGAAGCTGTTGGCTGAAATTCAATGAGTGAATACAGATTAATTCACAAAGGAAATATCCAGTCAACTATAATGATGCCCTGACCTTCCCTGTAGCAAAGTTATCGGATCGTTAAAGTAAGAAAGACATGGATGGCTTTATTAAATGTTACAGCAGTCTATCTTCCCGTTGTCAGGAAACATGGAATTCCACTTTGGCTGGAACCGAAGGAGAACACATAGATCACAAAATCTGAAAAGTTAATGAAAATGTGTTGTCTTTTCATTTTGTCTTCATATGAGCAGACGTCCACAGAAATGTTGGAAGACCTTAATGTGTAGACAGCACATTAGACACATCTATAAATTTTCTATAAAGAAATGATTTACCTTCATCGTTTCCGTGGTGTTTCGTCTTCACTGCCCAAACACACCGACTTTCACACAAACAAAATTATTTGTTCTCCTCTGTCAATGACTCACAAAGGTCACTGCAAGACAATGTAACACAACAAGCAAAATATGATACCCTTAATGCAACATTTTGAGACAATCTGCAATCAGAGGATTTCTGTGACAGTGAGACAGGTGAGACTTCTGCAGCTGTCTGCAGGTCTTCTGGTCTATGATTTAACTGCTCCAACTGTCTCTGGTTCGAAGAGTAGTCTTCTCCTTCTGGTTATATTCTACTACATTTAGACTAGAGCTTGATGAATGCAGAACAACTTTCTGCAGCTAAACATCGACAGACGGAGATAAAATCATCTTTAACCAGCAAAGAGAGAGCGATGACAGTCACCTTCAAGTTCTTTCCCTAAAACCTGCAAATCAGATCAGAAATCTAAGGGAAATAATGGAGTCTGACTTTAACTTTAACCATCACAATAAATCTAGAACCTCATCTGCATTACCAGAATCAAAACGAAACTGTCTAAAGCAGACTGAGAGAGAGAGATGTGTCCTTTATCTGTATTTTGAGCAGGTCAGACTCCGGCATCAGTCTGCTCCAGGTTCTGTAATGCAGCTGCAGTTCACCCAGAACGCTGCTGCTCAGGTCCTGACTAAAACCAGGAGGGACCGCCACATCAGGCCGGTCCTCAGGACTTCACTCTGGCTTCCTGTCATTTAGAAAGTAGACTTTACTTGTGTTCAAGTTTCTCTATAGTTTAGGAATCAGTCAATAAACCGGAAACAAGCCATTTTCTATGGGTGATGTCACACTCACTCTGTCCAGTTCTCTTATACAGTCAATGGTCTCTCCTGCTTCACCCTGACTTATGTTGCATGTTGTTTCAGTGTTTGCCATGACCTGTCACCTGCAACATGCCTGTAGAAAAAATGTGCACGCACATTTTGGCTGTAGAAGCTCACCAAGTGGTCTGTGCTCTGTACAGGTTTGCCAGTTTTTCCCCTTCAGACAGCCTGTATCCACCCATGAGAGCAGTTGTGTGTGACTCACCCACAAGTGACGCTGAAGCTCCTGTAGCCTACAACTAGCTGGGCTAAAGTGAGCCACGTCTTTATCAATATTGTTTTTACCATAAATTTGACCCTGCTGTGGCAGAACAGGGAGTTCCGTTCATTTGTTAGAAATAAACCACTTTTATCGTAATTTCACTTTTCACTTTGGACACATTTGAGCCTGGATCATCTTCATCTGTATTAGCATGAACCGTAAGTCAACAGGCCGACCATTTGAAAAATGACATTGGTAAGAAGATGAAGTACAAAGATTTAATTAGCAGAACATCTATCATTTACAAGAACAAGCAGAGTGTACCACATAATGGACAATATGAGGCCGTGAGCACAACAGGGAGGTTGACCCCACACAGGAAAGACTCTGATACTCCTAATTAGATTGCTGCATTGTAGTTTGACCTTGCTGGAAGACACTCTACACTCCTCTTCCTCCCTCCCTCTCTCCCCATCGCTCCGTCTTTCTCCTGCTCCTGGTGGTGCTGGCAGGCTGAGGGAACATGGTGGAGCATGGGCATTTTCTCCTGGAGGGTAACAGAGAAATGCAATCAGCAATTCAATCGTGGCCATTGTGTAGCAGTGCTGATGAGCTTTGCAGAGTAGATAATGGATTAAATTATTTATTCCCCTCCCCCTCCTCCCCTGCACTCATTGTTGCCTCCCCTTTGTGCTGCTGCAGCAGTACACAGACGGAGGTTGAAGGCCTAGATCACTCGCCGCCTTTCACAGATCTAATTTTTCTAATTAGTGCTTGAATGCAGAGCAGGCTTTACTCTCCTTGCCTCTGAGCCGCCGCTCGCGGTCAGACGCATTCCACGAGGTGAGCATGGGAACCTGCGAGCATCTAGTTCAATGCAGAAACCAGAGCTGGGCCTCTGCATCAGCATCCCTCCTCCCTCTGAGCTTCTCACCAACATGATCTTGATGACAACCTAATCAAGGACAGTTTTTAAAACAAAGATATTGAGGGAGAGATTGTGTGGGATCAAGGGTCACCAGTCGATGTTATTGAGATCTGCGTTTCGTTCAGGTTCCCAGTTTGATGTAGATGGAAGCAAACGTCTGCAGGTCGGGAGTGGAAGGACACATGAGACAAAGCAGAGGCAAACAACAAACCTGCTGTTTGTTTGCTATGCTGGGAGGTAAAAAAATACCCATTTCGAGAAAAAAACCCCCTCAATATTACCTTAAAAATAGCAGAAATTTGGTGTTAAATCTTAGGTAAACTAGAGCATAAACCAGGCATTAATATTTTCATTTACACGGCAAGGACTGCTTTGTTGTTGTTAATGCATTGTAAACACAATAGTTTTCTTTTTATACGTATTTCATTTTCTGTCACTTTTTTTGAAAGACCAGCACTTGAGCACTAATTTTCCCTCTTTTCTTGTCTGTTTGCATGATAGTGAAGTAACTAAGTTTATAGCTAATCTTACTTTAGTTTTTGAACACTTCATCCACTTCAGCTTATAAATCAGTGTTATTCAAAAAAACATTACCAGAAGTTTAAAAATGTTAGACTGATTTAGACAGACTCCATACATGAAGAGAAAAAGGAGGAATTTCCTCTTTTATCAATATATGGACATCAAAATGTGTTTTTACATTATTTTATTTTCCTTACTTTCTAAGTTTTCTCTTCTAAATATTTCTTATATTCATAAAAGCCTCATATATGTGTTGACTTTTTTATCACGAAGGATCGTTATTGTTTGTTTGTTTTATTTCATGTACAGGTTGCCAAAAGTTAAAGATAATTTTCTCCTAAACACAGTCGAGTCTGTTGAGGTCCTTCATTTGAGCCCCGAGGTTGCTCTCTGCTGCCATGTTCAATTGAGTTCAATTCAGTGGTCAGTTTTTGTCACTACAAGTAAACTTCAACTGAATCAAAGCAGACTTCCAAATATTCCAACAACTCATGTGGCAAAAGAAAGACAACATTTTGCATTTACATTATTCATACATAAACATTATTATTTTAATTTATGTCTAGTTAGTAAAAAAAAAAAGATTGTGTTTTTATTCAAGTGGTATTGCCACAAAAATTTTCATTTTAAGTTGTGTTAAACTCCACTGTCTATTGAGACAATTATAGAGTTATTTGCACTCTTTTAGGTTGTTTATTTACAAATATATATTTTTTTTTACCAACAAAGAGCTTCTCCCGACTGGATTACAGATCTGAAAAATAGAAATCGCCTAAATGCAACAGTGCATAATCGTGTATTGTTTTCATTACAGACAATGAAAACTCTCAACAATACATGATAGACGGACAGCCACACATCTTGGAGTCATTCTCTCAGTTTGATCGTTTTATTTTTCATATTTTGGCAACGGGAAAAGAGGAGAAGTGAGCGCGTTTTACTCCGAGGAGAAGTCACGGCCTGCTGCCGCCGCTTTAGCCGATAATAACGTGTCTGTGTTGACGGAGTTAATAAAGTATCAGTAAGTGGTGAATATCCTCCTAACTTTGGGAGTGAACTGGCTGTAAAACAAAGCAGAAGAAGAAGAAAACATTTGTAGTCAGGTGCAAGATTGTGCATTCCTGATCCTTAACATTTCTTTTGTTTTTTTAAACATTAAAGTAAATGTTTTATTATGATAAACATTTTAAGATGTTATTATTGTTGTTAGCATTAGCAGAAGTGACACAATACCCACTACCACGTAACTTAACTACCGTAAAAAGTTTTAGCAGAAGTGACGTATGGCATGCGCGGTGAGCAGTGGAACAGATAGAGTTCCGCATACGGATTGGGTAGTGACTGTGAGGACCCAGCCATTTTGGTGGATTGGGAGGGGCTGGTGCTCAGAGAGCAGGGTTTTAGAGGAATGCTCCAAGATGCGTGAATGGATCAAAATACCGCTTTGGGGTTGTTTTTTGTGAGGAATTAACTTTTTAATATACTTCAAAGTTAAAAAATATTGATTTTTGCATGGTATAAGACCTTTAGATAGGACAGTAACTTTTGAGATACAGAAATAAGTGTTAAAACATAAATCATGAAGTCAGAAAGAAAAAAAAGCAATTCTGACATGTGAAAACATCTGATGTCACATCCTGTTTCCTGTTGTAAAAGGGCATGTATAATGATGTGTACAATGCTCCAGTTGAAATATTTGTGGTGGGAAGCCCTGATGGTGAGTACAATTATTTAAAACCAAGTGTGCACCTTTAGAATCTAACAAAAAGGACTATTATGATGTGGTGAAATGTTAATGTTGTAAACCTCCTCAATAACATGTATGCAAATATAATTAACGTAAATAATGTTTAGCCTGAAATACAAAAGGGGTTTATACAAATATACACTTGTATGTCAGAAGATTCATAACCCCCTATTGTAACAACAAAAAAGCTCTGATCAGCTCTGATCTGTTTGCTCAGCTGATGAACAAGCAAAACTAAAAGACAAGTAATTTTTTAAAAAAAAAGTTGGAAATCTCTGAAACAAAAGTAGAAACAACAATAACGGAAATGTCACCCTGCTTTTTGTTGACTTGGACTAGTAAAGTATAAAAAACCTATAAGAAGTTAAAAACTGGATTATGACAACTATGTTTAATGAATGAAAAAGGAAACAAACAAATAAGTTAGTAAAGTTGAACAGAGATTGGATTATATTAGTTTTCTTCCTCCCACTTCTTTTCAAGCAATTAATTAAACTCTTGTTTGAAAACTTCACATTTAATGGATGTCATGTGTCCTGTATTTTATGTTTAAGTACAAATGTGTCTATTAATGAAGAGTAGTTATAATGTCTCTATTATATGTGCGTGTGTGTGTGTGTGTTTGGGTATAGATAGAGATATATCTTGTTTAGTTTTTTTTCTTTCTTTTTTCCAATCCAGTCACTATTAATCATCCAAAGTTTGAAATATTTATGTATGGATATATATTTCTTTTGCTTGTCCTCTTTACTGTTTTTTGTTTTGATTGCTTGAAATGAACCGATTCGGTCCAAGAAGTGACATGTTATACATTCCACGACTGATGATATAGCCGAACTAGAGTATGTTTATTTTGAGGGAAATAGCTTTATAAGTTTATATAGCTGTGTGAGGAAACTTCACTGGACTCCACTTCGTATAGGAATGTCATAAAAGCATGTGTTCGTAAGCAAACCGGGCTCATCTTTCCGCTGCTGACATCAGTTCTGCCCGGCAGAGCTACTTCTGGCCTGTTTTTGGAGTGTTGACAGATGATGCAACTGTTGTGCTCACGTCCTCCTAAAGAGACAAACAGGGGAGCTGCAGACACAGAGTCTACCAACTTTCCATAATATCCTTGTTGTGGCTGGCAGAGGCTTACATGTACTGTACGTTCCAAAGCAATGTGGCCTGCTTGTGTTACATAGTTTTGTGGGCCGCCTCCCTGACAACTGGCAACAAAGGATCCATTGAGCGGAGGCAGCGAAGAGGGGCTTTGATGGATAATCTGCATGCGATTGTAGAGGGAAACCGGAGCTGGCTTAAAGGAAACAGGTGCAACTAATTACAATATCCCCAGTTCTCTTTACCTCTGGATTTCCTCCTGCTTTCACTCGGTCTTTCATTTTCTTATCACCCCTGTTTTCCTTATTGCAAAATCTTTCGCAGGGGTAAAATTTCCTAATGAGAAAGCTGCACACACACATGCTGCAATAACAAATCGTGCCGCTTCATTTCCCCTGCGTTCGCAGGTCAAACATCAAAGTTGTGAGGTGAAATCTTCCATGGAAGTAACGGAACGTTTTCATTTATTACTTTACGCCACACGTGTGATGGCTTTGTACTCTGCACGTCATGGGCGCACTTTACGACCTCTGACAAGATGAAAGACTTTGCTGTGTCAACAGTCTGTTTAAACAACTGCACGGTCAAAAACAATGCAGAGTGTGTTTATGCCCATTTTTGTAGTATTAAGTCCAGGATGAATATGATTTCCAATATTTCGGGTATTAGGCTTTACTTCTGAGTTTTAATGCACCAGAGTTGCCAGAGTCGATATAAATTGAACACATGATCCCTCCATGGTCAGACCTTTTCCATTTTCCTCAGAGCCTGATTTGGACAGAGGAGATTGGCCAAATCCATACAAATAAATCACAAAAATAAGCTGCTCAATGCATAAAACATTATGAGGCAGGGTTTGGCATTGACTGTGGAGTTTTTATTTCATAAGCAGATTTATCGTTTTTGTGAAGAGCAACAGAGTGAGGCTCGATTTGATAGCATGGGTAAAGAATCCTGACATTACACTGGAGATCATTTGCTAGATGGCTAAGCAGCTGATGGAAAGTCTCTTGGGCTTTGGATTTCACCACGTGCAGTCCAGTCTTCTCTGGAGGGCACTGCCTTCAAGTTGTGTAAGAGGCAAAAATATAATTTATAATTTCAATTATTGTTTGAACAGGAAATACAAATTGTCTTTTGAAGTTTTTTAGGTAACAAGATCTGTGGTATTACAAAAACAATGCGTTTTTAAAAATTTTTCCAAAGTGCCGTGTGACTTTTTACCCCAAAAAAGTTCAAGCTAGCAGCTTTAGCTGAATTCTTAAGCTCAACTCTTGAAAAATAATAATTTGAAAGAATAGTGAACCAAAGTGTTTAAAATACTGGATGAATTTTCATGAGGTACTTTACATTGTTGATTATTATTTCAGAATAAAAATATGCAGGTCCAGTGGTCCCTTATCACAAGAGTTATGTACTAAAAATTTGTTGCAATAGGTAATATTCGCAAAGTAGGATTCTAGATGTTAACTATGTTGTTTAAACTCTTAAAGTTAAAACCTCAGTAAAAAAAATAAGTCCAGTTTTTTAGAATGAAAACAAAGATCTGATCGCGATTAAGGTTTATGAAGATGTGGCAAACTGAACGCATTTCATCTAGGATACACGGCACAGAGAAGATTGACTGACAAGGTCTACCGACAATCAGAACACAATGTGCTGACAAAAAAAAAAAAAACATGCAAAATGTTACTGAAAAAAATATGCAGAATTACAGTGAAGTGTAAATTTGCAGAAAAATCTGTCTGGAAAAAAAAAAAAAAACCTTTGTCAACAGTAGATTTGGGTTCACATGAAATGAAACATATTTGTAAGTATTAAATGCTTACTAAGCTTCTAAATTTGATTCATGTGAATAGGAAAATAACACAAAATGTATTCAGAACAAATAAATTCTGTTCTTCTTATTTTGGCCTAAAGGCTCTAAAGGTCAGGTACACATAGGTTGTTGTCACACCTTTATAACTGCTTATAACTTACCTTAGCTGATAACAATCAATAAATTGTGGTAACAGTTCTGAGAAAGTGCTAGGGGCCTCAGATTGTTATTTTAATGACAGGACGCTGCAAGAAATTTGAATGCGGGCTGCATTTGTGGGCTGCTAAGTCCAGGGGCCGGACTTTGGACATGCCTGGTCTAAACAATCCAGTACAATTGTCAGATGAGAACATTGGTCCAGTTATGAATGAGGGTCTGGGTTTGCTGTAGTATCAATAGAGACTGTCCAGAGAACCAGAGAGCAGAATCAAACAAAAAGGAGTACATAGTGGTACATAAATCAGGTGTTGTGAATTATGAGTGGCTGGAAGATAAATGGTCCAACTCGGAAAAGTTGGAAGATGTTTCGAAGATAAATCTGGAAGTCAACAGATCCTATTAGAAAAAAAAGTCACAGTGTTCCTCAGAAAGGAAAGAATTTCATGGCTGCTCTCAGAGTCCCTATAAATAATGCCATCTTACAGTTTGCAGAACTGTTGTTATGGATGTAAATCTAATTAAAGCTGTAGAAAAGAGAAAGAACATTTTGGACCCAGGTATTTTTCTGTTTGTAGAGCATCTCTTCACTTCAGATTCTTGCATCATAATGACAATCTCTCCAGACTTGATTTGGGGCCTCATTTGTTTATTTCTACCAATGCCACCCAGCTGACTAAGACTTGGAAGCTAAAAGCTGCTATATGTACTAATGTTATGTTATACAGTCATTGGGTAGTCAACGTGCTGTATAAAAGCGCTTGAAAATAATATCATTTGCATTGGATCCAAATATGCTTGATATCTTGGTAATGTATCCTAAAATGTATGTGTTTTTTAAATAATTTTGAGCCCATTTCTAGAATAGAAAAAAATGGACTTTATTTGCATCCTTAGTTACAGCAGTCTGCTAAGTAACTGAGAAGGAAAGTGTTTTTATTGCCATCTCTTCAACATAAAAGCTGGATCTAGCTGTTAAATTATGCTTTTAGATGGTTATCTTTTGTTGAATATCATTCAACGTCATGTCTGTCCCTGAGCTCTTCTTTTTATCAACACACTATCATTATAATGACTCGTTAATGTGCAGGTCCGGTTTCTGTGGTTTCATTAGCAGCAAATACACTGAAAAGGCTTTGAGTAGAGTCCGACGCTGAGTGTATGGGGCTTTTCTCGTGTATGGTGGAGAGCTAATTGTAAATCAATTTAATCTGACTTCCTCGTGGGGAAATAATTGTGGTTGCTTAACTATACAGGTCCATTCATGACAATTGAGTCATATTAGGATGGTCCACAGCCTGCGAGCCTGAAACAACACATTCCTGAGACTATGTTTCATGCAGGGTGTAATATCTCCTCCTGCTCCTCCACAGCAGATTAGTCCCATCCATGTGTGTGCGAGGGAAGAAAGGAAAAAAATCTTGCACTAACAAAACCATTATTAGTTCATTATGAATTAGACAGCCACATCTGCAACTGATAGATGGCCAGGTGGGATTTGTAAAGAGAGTACAGTGCGGAGTTTGTTCCACTAATGCATTATAAACATTGCAAGAACATGTGGGCTTTGAGGTTCTGGTTACTTTGAATATGGACCTTGATGCTGCTCAGATATAATGTTTCTCACATGGGTCAACATTTTTGAATTAAACATTCTGGAATGAAACAAAGCGGCAGCCGTGCTATTTGCCACCTGACGGCCTTTTTCCCAACTCAAGTCCATGTTTTATTCCTGAGGTTTCAGGACAGAAATCTCATTTTCTTGGCATGTTGTTTGTGGCAACAAAGGCAAAAGGCTGCATGGACGTAAAAGACTAATTTAACAGTCATCTGAATTCCATTTAGATTAGTTGTCAACCATGAAACCACGAAGGTGGGCAAAAGGCCATTTTCCCAGGCTGCTCAAGCAGAATTTGGCTTGAAAGAGAAGCACCGCAGTGAGAGAAAAGGGACATCAAAATTGGCCTCTTGTCAACAGGAATTGGTATGATCCCCATTTGCCTTTCTCCAGGTGATCCATCAGCAGGCCTTGATCAAAAAGGGATACATCCCCCAGCATTCCCCCTTTCCAGGAGATGAGTGTCCCTCACTGTCATGTTGCAATCACTTCCTGTAGGCCAGGAAGCCCAAACAAAGACCTGTCTCTTTCTCCAGAGCAGCGCAAGTGCAGGAAAAGAAATACAACACATATTTATGTGATTATCTGACATCTCGTGTTTCATTATTGTGAAAGAAAGAACTGTTTCAGGCTCACAGATGAAACATGTGACACCAGGAAATGGTTTGGTGCTGTTACTCTCTTGTCTGAAAGGGGGAGAGGCCTTTTTGGCAGGAGAGTATGTGAAAATGCTTAGCAAAAACTGTTAGTGTGTTGACAAAATTTTACCTATAAAAAAAAAGGTGGCCAATAAATTTGGCAACGCTTGTTGCTTTGATAACCGTTTTAGTGCATTTCCCCCTAGGCAGTTTAAAAGGGAAAGAAATATGTTTGTATCTGTTGAACTCGCTCCACTAGTTTGGAAATTGTAGCTCTTAAAAAGACAGAGGGGCTTTGCTTCCAGAAGGAACCATTTTACTCCCATTCATTCGGCTAATGCAGCTCAGAGGTCAAACACAAGACATGTGGGGTCACCAGAGAAGAAGAGCAACATGAACGCTTTGAAAAACCTTTTATGTAACAAACATTATATATATATATATCTATAGAGAGAGAGAGAGAGAGAGAGAGAGAGGGAGAGATCAACAAAACATTGGGGTTACCCATAGAAAATGCTTTAGTGCCAGTTCCAACAAAATGAATTATGTTGTCATTTTTTCCAAAGTACGGACTTTGCCATTTTAGAACCAGACGATGTTAGTAAGCGGTGATTGGTCCGAGTCATCATATGGCAACCACTCTCACTGATCAGGAGTGAACTTGTTGGAAAGCCACACCCAGAGGTGGTGCCAAGTCATTGATTTGCAAGTCACAAGTAAGTTGTTCTCAAGTCAGAGTCAAGTCCCAAGTTGAGCCACAAGTCCTATCATTGAATGTTTTTTGTCTTTTCAAGTCATTTCAACGACAGAGTCATATTATTTACAGACCATGAGTGCTTTTAAGAACTGTATTTATTTATCAAATTTTACAAGCACATTTAGTAAATTGCCTCAGAGCTCATGCATCCCCACTTCAAAAATCCAAAATGATTTCTCTATGACAAATTCTCACTTTTGTAATTATGGTAACCCAAGATGGAAGGGAATCAAGGTAAAGTCTTGATATTATGAATGGAATATGAACAATATGAATGAAAGAAAAGGAAGGAAGGAAGGAAAGAGGGAAGAAGGAAGGGTTAATACTAAACACTTTTCAGCTTCGGTTACAAGATGGGTTTATATTAAGACACTTGAAGAATAACCTCAATTGTAAAAACAAATCATGCCCATCACAAGAGGCACTCAGCTGCAATTTGTGTGCTGCTGGACTGGACAGGACAAAAACAGTTAACATTAATTGCTTGACAGGGAGAGGGAGGAAGCAAATTTATATAATCCTACCCCCTAATATACTTTACTTAATTTTTTATGATTTTTACAGAAATTATTATTTTCTGGGTCTTAACCTCTGATCGGTAATTTATGCCAGCGTTTCCCCACCCCTGGTCCTCTGAGAACACTGTCCTGCATTTTTTCAATCCAACCCTGCTCAAACACACCTGCCTTTGATGACTGTCATTGTCAGAATTCTGCAGAGCCTGATGATGAGCTGAATCAGGTGTGCATAAGCAGGGCAACATGGAAAACATAAAGGACAGTGTGCCCCGAGGACCAGGGTTGTGAAATACTGATTTATACTTTACCATTTGATTTGATTTTTGATTTGAAATGGTTTATTTCAATCAATCAGAATACCACAAATGTAACACAATCAACAGTGGTTTACATCCATAAAAACATGTCAAACATAGGATAACTAGGCATCAAATGAGTACTTGAAAAGGAGTGGAAGGAAGCGAATTTATATAATCCCACCCTGACTCAACCACACCATTTACTTTACATTTGTTATCAGCGTCGGGTTCGTAGCTTATGATCAGATATTTATACCATATCAACATTAATTCAGGTCACATCCACTAATGTTTATTATTTATCATGAGAAAAATTCAGTAATACAGAGCAAGTTTCCAACATCTGGAAAAGTTATTTACATAAATCAGTATAAAAAAAACCAAAAATATAGACAGATTATATTAATCAGAAAAGTCATTTGATTAAATCAGGTAAACAAAAATCAAAATAAGTGCAGGTTATTTTCATTTGAAGATCCTTAGGCATGAATTAACACTTTAGGGAACCAAGTCAAGTGACATTATTAGAGCCTTTGTCCAAGACGGTATTTCTTCTTATGCTGCCTGATTATCAGCTGTTCTTCGGGTTTGAATAGAGTTTGCAAAGTTCTCCTCATTGTTATGACTACAGACTTTGTTTGTCTGCAGGGCATAAATCACTGCTGAAAATCAGAGGCAATCTAAGAGACAGTGGTAGATGCTAGGCGCCATATTTTCTTGAACTCATATGAGTCTTATTTTCCATCAATTAGAGGCTAAGATGTCCGTGACCACACACTTCTCAAAGTCTGTCGTGTTGGTGATTACCACATTGCCTTGGACAGGTCTGGTGGACCCAGTGGTTTAACGCAGATCCTGGAATTCAGCACCCAGGTGCACTGGATTTCTTCTGGCACTTCAGGAGCCTTGCGTGCTTTGCCAGTTCAGCATTATTTTTTGAGAGATTGTCATTACAATAAACACCCTAACCCTTTCAAGCTTTTTCTTTGCTTCATCAGAGCTAACTTGTGGTTTTGATTTACAAACCTGATAAGGATCGCTGGTTTATCTGACTCCTTTCTCCTGGGAAGTCGGTGGCAGATGTAAATATTATTCAAATCCAGGGAAATCCCTTAAGAAACTAGCTTCTATGCTAATATTAGCTACGCCAGGCCTAGCCTGCGGTTTGAGTTGAAGTCCTGTGATAATGATATTATTCATTCTTTTTTGCTGTTCGCTCTTCTATCCAGGAGGTCAAGCTGATTATCTTTTTCACTTCTTGGTCTTTCTCGTCGGAATTCTTCCACAAGTTCCATCTGAGGTGTCAGCTTAGCATCTAGCTCCATCAGTGGAGTTAACTTAGCTTGGATGTCGGCAAGCGCAATTCTGAGCTCTGCAAGGTCAGATGTTTCTTGTTTTTTCTTCGGTGCCATGTTCAGCTGTCTATATTACAGAATGACTTCTTTTTTGTGATTTTATGAGATGATTCAAGATTAAGTTGCTTAAAGATGACGAGATCAGGAGTGCTGAAGACACGCATCCAGTTGTAACCTGAACCGGAAGTCCCATCACAAGTTTAGATCATTTAATCATTTTTGTCCAGGTTGTGTAGTCCACTCTTGAAAGTGCAGTGTAAAAGCACATTAAACCAAAATCTTGTGTGATGTTAATTGGAATTCCCCATCCAATCAAGCGGATGCACCATGGTTATTTCTGTTAAGAAAATATCCTAAAAATTAGCCAGTAGGTCCATCATCTTTTTGCTGCTACAGACTTTGATGACATAGCAGATAAGACCTGATGCAACCAAGACATGAAGCTAAACCAAATGATGCATTTCCATTTCCAACATCCAAGACTTAAAAAGTTGGACGTACCCTGTTATCTTCTTTCATTAATATCAGTACAAAGAGCTGTACATTAAGGCAGAGCAGTGAAGCTTTGCAGTTGAAAAAACTGATGTTGCAATGAAAGATTGGTCCACTAACCACTGAGGCTTCATCCAAAACAGGTAAAGCTCATCCACTTTTCCCACTGCTGCCCAAATGGTTCGAGATGAGACTTATGTGAGGAGATTCTGTGCAGAGTGCTTCAAGTAGGCTCTGATAGATAAACATGGATCTGTAAGTAATTACCCTCCATGCACAATGAACAAGATGAGAGGTATCTTCACGATCTATGGTCTAAGCAGCTTCAAGAGTGCATGGCCAATCATAGTCTTTCGTGTGACCAACAGGAAATGATCCCACATCACACTAGGCTTGCCTGGATGCAGGTAAAAACTATTTAAATCTAGTTTACACAGAAAAAAAATCATTCAATTTAATTAGCAGAGCATGTATTTGAGAAAGCATGCTATTAATGGATCTCCTCTAGGATGCTTAAGATTCCAGGGCATGTCAGCCACAGGCCACTGAACCTGTATGTCTCGTGTCCACCATTCTGGGAACGCATTTTTGATTACGCTTCTTTGAAAGATGATGGGAGTTTATTTATTTTCTTGAAAAGTCACTTTATGCTGACGGATATTTGTAGCCCTCCATAGTCTCCGGTCTTTGTGGAGGGTAAAAGACATCCCCACTCCATTGTTGAGCTTTGTAATTGGCTGTGTGTTCATGACAAAAGAGGCTCATTGAGAGACTGATGAGAAACTGCCTCAATCCAAGCCTCTCTGTTTCTGGATGGGCTTAATTAGAATTGCTGCAAAGACCCTGAGGGCCTGCAGAGAAGGCCTATTTCATTTTCCAGTTGTCTTTGTCATCCTCAAATCATCTTCCCTAATTATTTCAGAGACCAGAAAATCTACTCAAAGGAGTGGATAACTGTGAGTGAAGTGAAGAGGTCAGTCTCCGAGTCTAACAAGAATCACCAGAACTGAAGAAGTAAAAATACTTATTTCAGGATTCACACTTTATACGTGACTGGAACATGTTCCATTGAAACGCTGGTTGTGTGTTCTTTTGTTGAAGATTTCAAGGTTCAGTCTGTGCTCAGGTTGCAATTTCCAACTGAAAAATGACCATGAAGGACTTGTCCAATGAACACATCATTCAGACTTTGAATGATCTAAAACGCTCTGCTGCGCTAATGGTTCTCTTCAAGCTTTATTGCCAAAAAATTTAAAAATGTTGATAGATTTTTTTTATGACAGAATTTACAATCAAAATTAATTTTATTTATTTAGTTTACATCAGGTGAGTTCCAATAAGGTCCATTTTGGAAGAAACACTGGGATCAATTGTTCAGGTTCTCTTTTTCAGCTTGATGTGAATGAATTTGAGGTTTAAGTTGGATATACTTCTCTAAGATAAAACAAATAGATTTATCATCTGAAAAAAAGACAAAAATGAATTATAAAATTAATTACAGTAAGACTCAGTGTTTTTATTATTGTTGTTCATAGGTTTGAGTTCTATTTACTTTATGTCCACTCTGCCTTGCTTGGTTTTTAATCATTTACTAAACCATTTGCTTTTCTCTTTCTTTTCATAGTAAAGAACGCTGTGAGAAAAAGACATTCATAAGACTAAGCTTTGTTGACCAGATAAATAAATCAATGGGATTGATTATGAAACATGTAATTTTTGCACAATGCTGAGATCAAGCTGATGTTAATGTTTAACAGCTTCTGTAAAAGTTTCAAGCATCATACGTTTTTCAAGGTCGTATGGATCCCACAGCTGCACTGAAGTCTATTGAGAATGTTGCTGCAAAAGCTCTGTTTGTTTCAACAATCAGATCGTCCTCTCACTGTAGATAAAGCTCTTCACCTTTATCAAATATCACTATTTTAAATTTGTGTTTATTCTTCTTCTACTATAGAACAAGACAAACTACATTGGATCTTTAGACATGCTCACACAACTAGAAATGTTTGTGTTCAAACTTGCTCATGTAACAGACACACCTCTACATGGTGGGCACAAATTCATTACAGGAACCCAAAAGTTACTCGACATGAAAAAAAAACTGAGAACAACTACTGAATACAAGAAAAAAAGCAATGTACATGTATGGAGACATCCAGCTGTGCATCTATTACTTTTTTCTAAGAAACACACAAAGAACAATGGAAACAACAGAAATGCTCATGTAAGGTTAAACGAGTGGGCGGCAAAGTAAAAATACATCTTGACATGAAAAGTCCCTGACTGTGCAATCTGGATATCAGAAAGTCATATAAAATGAAAGGTGCGAAAATGGCGTCATTACTGTACACAATCTGAATTTTGGGCTAAAATTGTTATCACGGGCAGTTAGTCACTTGACATAAATAGCCTTAAGAGTAACAATTTAGTCATTGGTTTTCCATGTGAAGTCAGTCACATTTATTCCCCTGCACATGCTGCCTGCAGAAAGCTGTTTAGCAGGGATGCTGCGCCGTATGAGGGTGATAGGAGTAATCAAGAAGAGGAGGGGGCTTCTCCATGGGAAGTTCCTGCAAACAGAGTGCACCCACTTTTTAAACCCCATTTGTCTTGTTAATGCTCCCCTCTGATTACCTGATTGCACTGGATGACTGTGGAGAAATCTGATTGCGTAAAATTATATAGAGCAAACTTTTGATTGGGGGGGATCTGGCGAGCTTGCTGCCACCATTGACAGGCTTTGTGAAATTTGTCCTTGCTGATTTGAAATCAGCTAAGTGTCACATTCTGTAATTGTAATCAGAACTTAATTTTTTACCCTTGTTCTCTTTCACAGCACAACTTTCCTCGTGCAAACTTTTAAAGCTTGAACAATACTGCAGTCAGCTCAACATACAACAACGGAGGAATGCACTCTTTCTTTTGAATGTGATCTGTAGCTACGTGTGGCTGTCACAGCGGACCTTCACTAAACATCTTGAGCAGACTTTAATTAGCAATTTCTACAAAGATTATGTTTATTATGGCAAGAAGTTTCCAAATGATGCTCAGGTCAGTTCGTGTGTCGTCTTTCATCCTTTTAGAATGATTCCTTGGAGATTTAGCTTTGTGCTTTCTTATGAAATCTGAAAAATTAATAAAGTTCCATCCTGAATGGGTCAACTTTAGATGGCTCAAAAGCAGAAGACCAGGGACATACTTGACAGAAACTAATATATAAAAAAAACATGACTCAAAAATTTTAATTACATTTGACTGAAATGTCAAATTTCAACTTCAAACTTAACTTCATTTCTTGCAACTTAAGCCTCATTGTGAGAAACCTGACACACAGGAAAACATAGGCATGGAGGAACCAGTAGGGAGTTTTACTGCAGATACCTAAACTACCAGAGAAGAGTCCAACCACTGACTGTATATGAGAATTGGACTGAGTGACCCCTTCCTCCTTCCAGGAAGAAGCCAAAATCCTATAGACTTCTATGGAGAAATAAACAGCTGTTCCTCTGTCAATCTATGTGTCATAATAACCATTCTTGATCTGATACCTTCTATAAAGATGTTCTTGTCACACTTTTCTCATGATGTAGGACATAAATAAAAGAATTTAAGATGAAAACTGTGTTTCTGAGTATTTCTTGACTCAAATCGTGATGCACCAGGAGCAGATGAAAATCTGCATTTGATAAAGCTCAAGTTTATGACGCAGCAACTGCCATTAGCAGGCCAAAGTCTCCCTGCTCTGCTCCAATTCAACGCCTGTCATAATACAGGCAAGCAAACTAGGTAAGACACATACACTATTAAATACACATCTTTTTTTTATTCTCTGCACAACATGTTTTCATGGACATATTGAGTCATTGAATGGTTTTCAAGATCTCCAGTTTAAGTTTAAACATATTTGTTTCATTTATCTGATTTTAAATCTGTAAAGTTAAAACATGTAAAGAAAAAAAAGCCAAGCAGTATTAGAAAAATGAAATGGACAAATTGGTATTAACTCAGAATTCCAAGGCAAACTAAAATAAAAATATTTTCTTTATTGCCATGAGGCTGCATGTTGGTGATATTTCAGTGATTTAAACTCTTTCAAAAATCTATACCTACACAACACTCCATATTCCTCATTAATTAACTTCCTATTGATCGCTGACCTTGCCACTTCCATCTCACATGCCAGCTTACAACTCAGTCAATTTGTGTTTTTGCAGATTACAGTGTATGAGAGCGAAAACAAGGTGAAATGCTTATGAATTTGATGTTGGGATGTCCACAGTTGCATTAGATGATGAAGCTTGAACAGCTGGAAATAATTTCTAAAATAAATAAGTAAATTAAACACTTATCTTTTTAACTTGGCATTTGCATTCATGCACTCATTAACTAATTAATTCATTTGCTTATTTGTTTTAAATTGTATTATTTTATGGCTTTTATGGTTTATAATTTGTACATGTTTACCCCTTTCTGTCTTTTCATTTATACAGCGCCTTCTCAGAGTATTAGCCACAGCATTTTCCTTTCATTTTCATTCCATCTTTTCATTGTTGTTGCCATAATCTGTTGTGCTTTATGACTTTTTATAGTTTTATCTTATGGCTATTTATGTCTTTTATATCAAGCACCTTATTTTCTACAGCATGTTGATGAAAAGTGCTCTGAAAATAAAGTGATTGATTTTTTAAGATATCACACATGTATAGTTACCCCTTCAGTAACAGTATGATTTGAGTTGCTTTCATTGAATATTCCTTGGATTTAGTTTTATTGGGTGGGAATGCTAATAAATAGATCTAAGTCACCTGGTTTGGTTTTGTTTTCACACAAGGAGCTCTCAGTAAAGATCCAAATACTGAAGCAGACTGAACCAACTCAAAAAATGTCTCATGTAGATCATGGAAAAAGTTTTACCCAAAACAAGCTCCAACCAGGATGAGAAAAACCCAAAAAAACAACTAATATTGCTCTTCGTCTCACTAATGAATTTTATTTAGCAACTGTACCTCTCACAGCTGTTTGGTCGATTGATATTTGCAAACCTCTGTCTGGTTTGCATTTCTTCAGATCTCTGCTGTGGGACTTTTCCACTTGTATAGGGTCTGTTTTCTTCAAGGTTTGCGTGCGTGAAAATGTGTTGAGACTTGGCAGTGCATGCAAAAACAAGTTACTACAGGTTTAATTACTAACTGTATTTAGTCTGTTAAACAGGGAAACATATTATGTGCAGTGCATTCTGTACATTGGTAGAAAATCAAAAAGTCAGTCGTTTTCTCAGACATGGTTTCTGCAGAGCAGCAGAAACATTCACCTCTTAGTTGTGGGCAGGGGTGTTGGTGTGGAGTAAGCCTGCACTCATATACAATCCTCCCTTTGTTTGCAAACTCTCCTGCTAGCTTACAGCTCCTCACAACCCCAAACTAACCTTACAGGTGCAATAAACTTTTAAATGCTTTTTTCTGTTGTAATGCTGCATTCAACATCTTTGAGGAGCCTTTTCAATTGCACCAGTTTTTTTTATTGAGTGAGGACATACTGTATATTAAGAAAATCAAGCTTAAAATTGAATTTCTAAGTATTTCTTTAATCATATAATTGTGATTCAGGAGCTGACACAAAAAATTCCGTTTGAAAAATAACTTATTTTTGCCTTAGAAAATACACTGGGGAAGGGTTGCTCCGCGCCAGCAATCCCACCCACAACTCAGAGGTGAATTTCCAATTAACTCTTGCTGTTCTGCAGAAGCTAAGTCCTGGAAAATTGCATGTTTTTTTTTTAATTTTTACATTTTGGCTACAAACGACATAACGCTTTGACAATAGATCAAAATATGATCGCAGTGGAACTTTAAGGTGAACGCAGTCATGTCTCGCAGTTCCCTTGAGACTTGTACTACCACCTTAAGGGATGTCATAAAAATGGAACGTACCATTGTTGTGCAAGTGATAAGAGTATTTGAAAGGAAAATGTAAGTTCCACACGCAAAAGAAATGAAAGAATGAAAAATCATTTCGATGTGCCTGCGTCTCGCCTGTCCACCCTTTGGTGCTTTGTAGGTGTTCACTATGATCTGTTGCCTGTAGCATACACATATACTGGGACACAGCCAGTATCTACCCAGTCTGTATGGAGCAGTTGTGTCTTAGGCCTAAAGTAAACTGCCTCAACGGTTACAGCTGAAAACATTGATATCGCGGCACCAGTGGATCAGTACTCATATTACACAAAGACATTGCTGCATCAATGTTTCCCACCTCCAGGCTGTAATCAGACCAGTATTTTACTCCCAGCTCACATTCTTCTCATTGAGTTACACCCAGGAGAAACTCCAAGTGTCAGTGAAGTTGGGTTCTCGGATTCATGCCTTTGATATCGAATTGCGATCTTCGGCTTATCTCCAGCAGAAGTGGAGGCTCAGACCTGAACAGAAACTGAATCCTGTTATTACTAATTTTGAACTAAGTCATTTGCAGATATAAATATTCTTGGGAAGGCGTGAAGCCTTGGTTACTGGAAGTGCCAAACTACACGGTGAATACTATGGCAACATTTGCAATTTCCTGTATTTTGGATGGAGTTATTTGGGCTTATTGTAAAGTATGGAGCTTTAGATTCCTTGAAATATAGTTTTTCATTCCTTGAGTAAAAAATCTCCTCATTGACGCAGGCAAAAGGGAAATATTTTTCCTTGTTTTTGGTGCAACCGGCTTTCCCATGCATGGACAGTGTTGTTAGATTGGCGAATCAGACAGCGCAGCACACAGGAAGCATCACTGCAGGGTCAACAGCTCCTCGCCATGTTGGCCCGTCTCCATAAGGCATTCTTGTTTGACTCGTGAGCCTGCAGCCACCTGCACGACTTGTAATAAAACTGTCACAAATGAATGAAAGTTGGGAGGAGGTGGAAGTGGAAGAAGAGAAGGAGGGGGTAGTGGTGGGGTGTTAACACAGATGTCCAAATAAAGTGTGAATGATTCATTTTGCTGAGATTAGAGGCATTCTCTTGCAGAAACTTTCCCATGGCAAAGGAGCTCCACCGCCTTCATTACTGCCCTGTGGATTGTCATCAGAAATTGATTTTCTCCCAAAGACTACTTTAATTGCATGTGAAATGCAACAGAAAGAACAAGAAAGTTTCTGTTTTTTTCTCCCGTTCCTTCCTCTCTTTGTTGTCCCCCTCCTTTTCTTCTTATCCTTTCTTTTATTTATTTTTTGTCAATTTCCCATGTCTCCTAAATCTAAGCGATCCACAGTGTTCAAACTTAAATTAAGATCTCTGGCAAGATAAACAGTTAACACCAGTTCCCATAGTTACGGCTCACACAGCGTGGTGATTGCATTATAATCCGACAGCAATCAACTCTAAATGAAACAGGGATGATAAGGGTTCTATTTTCTGTGTGTGCATGTGTGTGTGTGTGCATGCTTGAATGTAGCTTATTTAGTCTCTTTGTTCGGCTCAGATTTTTATTACCTTCCAATCAGGTCAACTCCACAGTGGAAGCTTTTAGGACAAACACAGCCACGATGCAGGCAGAATGAGATTAAGACACGACACCAAAGTCTAAATGAAAGCCTTGTACCTTTACGGAAAATTCGGTTTCCCTTAATAAACCAGGAAATGCTTTGGTTTAAAAAAAAAAAAAGTGAGTTTACACTTCAGGTTTGAGCTGTGCTTTGTCAACAGTCCACATACCCATAGGATTCATCCGACCTGCAACTGTTGACTTTTGTGGTTTTTGAGCCCAATTCCCTTCATGTACAAATAAATGTTAACAACTGGTTCTTGCTTTTTCCGGGTAGTTTTAGAGAAAAAAACGAACGACACTTCTATTTTCAAATAGCTGCACTGCTAAATTAGACCTTTGAAACCCTAATTGTAACACAAAGATTGAGCTATGTTCGAAGTCATTTCATTTTCAACAAAAAAAAGGAGAAAAGCAGTCATTAAAATTAATCCTAAAAATATATTTTAATAATTGCGAATATAAGTTAGTGCATTAACAAAATGTGAAAGATTTGTTTTCTTTCGGTATTTTTAACATAATATAACGCAAGGCTCAAACTAAAACATGCTTAAAATCCCACTCCAACAATACTTTTATCAGCCAAAATCAAAAAGCCTGTCGTTCATTTTTTTTGCAGAGCGGCAGTAGGTCATTAGAAATTTGCCTCTTTAATGTTGGCATGGAAGCAATATATCCCAGTATCCCTTTGTTAACACTTTCTCCCGCTAGCTTACAGCCCCTCACAACCCCAAGCTAACATTAGCAACAATGGTGAACAAAATCTGAGCTATCCAGACGTTTAGTTTTGAGTCCGATGCCAGCTCAGACAAGGAAAACAAAGACGAATATGAATCTATTTGTCTGCAAGTGAATGCGTCAGAACAGCAGAATGTCAGAGTTGTAGCAGAGAGACTTTGGCGCGCTCATTTCAGTTGCTGCGTTACAAGTGAGAGCTTTTTCAAACTGTGGATATTGGAGAAAAGATGCTACAAGTACATGTTAAAAACACAATTTTCACTGATGTGGGTCTTTAGGAGTTTTTTTAAGGGATTTCCTGATCTAATCATGTGATCAGAAATCAGGTCAATCCCGTGGTTGGTTGAAACCATATGCTGTCTCCTGATTAGTGATTGGAAATTTCATCTATTTTTATCATGATCAGCTCTTTATAATTCAAACTTTTTATTTCAAGTAAATACTTTACTAGAAGTCTACATATTATAAACGAATCACCAGAATTCATTGCGGTGATTCCTTTAGTTTGAGTAGGAGTCGCACAAAACCAGTTCGGCTAAGCTAAGCTAAGCTTGCGAGATCTTAGTTTGGGACTTCCAGGATCAATAACTCCTTTAAAAAAATGATTTTAGCTGAAAGTAAGTATCACTATTGGGTTGTATTTAACACAAACAATGACCTATCAAAGCATTTTAACCAAAAAAAGAGCAGGTTTGTGTTTCTTTTTAATGAGAACGGTACTCTCCTGCTGTCGACAGACAGTGACGCAGATTTCAGCTGCAGTAGAAAGTGACTTAACCCCTTAAGACCCCATCCTTTTGTACTTCTCTTTGGCAGGACCCCAGTTAAGCAGAATAAACTACTGTAGTAATAAAATCCAAAATGTGATGTCCGTGCGTGTTGATGCCCGGTCTGAAGAGGTTAATATAAAGAATTCCCTAAAATCTAAAACAATTTGATTAAAAAAAAAAAAAAACCTACATGCATCGGCAAAAAACATAAAAATTTAAAACTCCACCATTTAAAACACAAAAGCAACATAAAATTCATTGTGGGACATATATCATTGCATGAATTCAAGAACTTTTCTAAAAATTAAGTTCAAAGAAAACTGCAGAAACAAGATGTCCTGTCCACTATAGTCGATAAATCCATTGTGTAAAGAAGATATGAACACAATTTAAACAATAATAAATGGTGTGTACTTGTATAATGCTTTACTACCTTCATTGAAGGCCCAGGGGGCTTTACAGTCACAGTCCTATTCACCCATGCCCACACTGATGGTGGCCCAGCTGTTGAACGCTGATGCCAACCTAAAGCCTCCAGAGGCAAATTGGAGGGACACTTTGGCGCATGGTCGGGCTAGATGGAAATTGAACTTGGAATCTTCTGAATAAAGGTTGACTGGTCTACCTCTGCACCACAATGGCCCCACAGTTCAATAATACTGTCGTCTTCTGGGGATCATTTCAATTGGACTGAGGCAAGGGAATGAATGCATTGCAGCATGGCGTGTATGAGAGTATCTGTTCCCCTCCTGATGTCTGTGACTGCCAATTTGTGAGGCTTTTAACATTAAACAAAAGTGTAAAAAAACAGTGTTTTTTCTTGCTGATGACTTCAAAACTGACTTTGTGTCATCTAAAAAGTAATTTTGTTAAACTTGGTAACATGGTTGTACTTCCCTTAGTTGCATCTACTGCAAATACACAATATCTGTTAGTGGGCTTTTAAAATTGTTTTTTGTTTGTTTGTTTTCTTAGCAAAAACATCAAAAATTCACAAAGGACAGTTTTTCTGCATGGATAATTATTTCAACATCCTCTTAACAAGATTTGCTTCAGACTTTGACCAGGACACCCAACAATCATTGTTTTTCTTTTTTTCTTTTTACAGCTCGATCAGTCCATTCTGGCTGGTGTGTTTGGGTATTTGCCCTTCTGCAGATCCCAGCCTCCGTAAGAACTTTCCAAGTCCTGAAGGTCTTCGATCTCTAAAGCAGTCTTTATCTGCTGTACCACATGTTTAACAGGAGCTCTGATTTTCTAGTCCTGAAAGTCTGTGTTGGCTTGATTCCAAATGTAACTGGACGCACGCTTTCCAGAAAGCTGCTCTTTTGTGTCATTGGGCCACAGATTATACAGGTGAATGTCTAACAGTTTTGGAAATAACCCAAATCTGACAAAAGTCAGAAAAAATGTTTGTTGCGTTGGTTCCACCTCTTTCTTATCATTGAATCCTGAACTCTGACCTCAGCTGGGTCAAGTGAGGTCTCCAGTTCTTTAAACGTCACTGTGCTGCTTTCATGACTCCCTGGATTGATTCATGTTGTGTTCTTTTAGTCACTTTTGTTGTTTTATCCCTTTGGTATAATTTTTCTTTCAGTTGCTGGCAACTTTTTATGAGCTCTGCTCCAGCAGGTCTAACGGTAAATGAGCAAAGGGGAGGCGGCTTAAGCTGGACTTCTTTCATGAGGTTTCCTTTATTCACTTTTTTTTCATTTCAGAGTGGACTAGCTCCATGTTTCTTTCAGTTATCAGTTTCTCATGCCCTCCACAGCAAAGAGGGGGGCTTCCCTGTTCACTCTTTCATGTCTGTGACTTGGTGTCTCTGTGGGGAAGAATGCCACTCATCTGAGATGTCTGCAGGTTGTCAGAGCAAGAGGCAGCGTTTGTGGGGGAAAGAGAACCCCGTGGCGGCCGCAAGACAAACAAGAGAGGCATCTGTGAGTGGAAGACATCGTCAGTCATCTTAAAGAAATTACCGCTGATCAACAAGGAGCTGTGTGCTCAGACCTCGACCTTTTTGTCTTTTGTGAAAAAACAAAACCCTCTTTCATTATTGTCTTGTTTTAATCTCAGTTAAAGTGAGGTGGGTACCAAGACATCTTTCTGCATCCTTCATTTGATGTTTCAGATGAAGCGAGGCCAACTTGGCTCCAATTTTCATTTGAAAAAGACAAAAGTGCTAATTCTGCAGAGTGGAACATGAGGTGCAGCTTGATTCCTGAAATAACCAGGGTGATTCAAACAAAGAAACAGCGTCATCTCTCTGACAGCTCTAAAGAGTTTAACAGATTGTGTGCACAGTATGCAGTGCATAGCATGTTGCTGTAAATAAAAGTGGCAAACACCAAATCATCGCTGAAGCTAAGTTACAGCCAAGTGAAATATGCTCCCAATTATGGCAGTGTGTGTAAGAAGCTAGTAAAGGGAATGTGCCTACAAGACACTGAACCCTAATGGATCCCAACTAATTTGCTTTGACTGATGAATTTGCCATTCCACTTGTGTGGGGTGGAATAATTTCAAATTCATTATAAGACATTAAGCCATTAAGGATTTGCAACATTTCACTAAAACAATGTTGTTAGAGGAACACATAGTGTTGTGTTGAAGCACATGCAGGCTGTGAAATATGGTAAGGAGGCAACAATGTTACAATTAAAACACAAAAAAGACTTTTATTTCCCTTCATTACCATTTAGTTGCTCCATTCTGTAATTTCACCGCTTTTTTTCCCCCATAAAAACTTTTTTTTTCTGTGACTGGCCTTGTTTTGTCAAAAAAATTCAAAATGTACTGCACACAATCCAAATCCTGAGCACAAAAACACTCTGAAGTATGGATAATTAAAAGGAACAAAAGCACTTTCCTGTGTGAGATTGAACAAATGCAAAGAACGCTTTAAGAGCAAATGACTAATGGATGATTATTTGAGGAAGGTCAGAATGCTCTTAACAACTTTATCTGAGGCAGATAAATCAACCTAAATGTCCATTAGTCGTAAGAGAGAACAGTGAGTCCATGGATCTGTGTCAAATCATCAACAATCTCATGGCTCATGTCCCAGTTCTCTATAACTTCCACGGTAGCTTCATGTGCTGCAGATCAGTCTCATCTTGTTATAATAGACCAGAGCTGATGTGATTGGTCCACATTATGAATCCTTGTTTCTGGATGCCAGATCCTTTTTCATTGCGTTGTCATAAAATTGCTGTTCTGAATTGACATTTCACATGCTCGCATGCTAATCTGTAAAACTAAAATGTAATAATGACACAGGCTTTTTTACTAGTTTCCAGAATATCTGTGAAGCGTGAGGGAGTCAACTCACAGTTAAAATGCTTAAGATTATTAGTTTCAGACTGTCTCAATCGAACTGATGAAGTGATGTCTACTCAGTGTTAGCTCAAGATTCAACAAAACAAATTGTTGAAATTGAAATTGTTGTTAGTGATAAGTGTGAGTGACCAGCTTTGATGAAAACAATGTCAATGCTGGCTTAACATTTTGTCTCAGCTGAGACACAAAAAAAAACATGATTATGAACCAGAATACTTTTGCTGGGAGGTAACCATCGACTGTAAATGAGAACTGGACAGAGTGACCCCTTTTCCCTGGCGTTTCAAACAGCAAATTTTAGCAAGAAGCTAAAATCCCCTAGACTTCATCCTGTTTGTCAGAATAACCATTCTGCTATTTTTTTCCATTAGTAGTGCAAGTTATTCAAGTTATGAACTGACCCATCAGATTGTCTCAAAAAACTCTGTAATCTGGCATCCAATGTTCAAAACATTTGATTGACAGATTTCGTGTAGACCACTTTCAAGTGACAGAAGCATGGCCTTCCAACAAGCTTACTCCTGATTGGCCATAATTCGGTTGCCACAGGAAGTTGACTCAGACCAATCACTGCTTACTGACAATTAATGTTTCCAACATGGCGATTTCTGTATCAAGAAAAGGAAGTGCCTTAATTAACTTCATTTGGTTGAAGCCAGAAGTAAACCATTATTGATGGGTGACTCAGCTTAATCTTAAAGTCCCACTCCGATCATCATCTTTTGATCTACTGTAAAAGCGTTCCCAGTGGTCTTTAATTTATGATTGGGCCGTTTCTAGGCAAAACTTTAAAAATCTGTGTCACTTTCTAGGACATAGTTTCTGCAGCAGTAGTTCATTAGAAATTCCCCTTTGACTTGTGGGCTGGACTGTTTCTGCCCAAGCCTGTCATCAGTTCCACTCCCCAATGGTAAGAATTCCATGTTTTCACTCTTTTCTGCTAGCTTACAGCCCCTCCCACCCCCAACCTAACAATAACGGTGCAACATAAATGGTGGGCAATATCGAAGCTGTCCAGCCGTACAGTTTTGATCCAGATACCAGCTCAGACGAGGAAAACAAAGACGTCCACAGATCTATTTGTCTACAAGTGGATGCATCAGAATGGAGCAGAGCAGGGGGCTTGTGGCCCACCCAGTGTACTTCCTACATCACAAATTGGCTCTTTTTCAAACTGCATTTTTTCATCTGCTCCTGATTCACAACTTTTTGAAAAAATAAATATTCAGAAATGCAATTTTGAGTTTAATATTCTTTATAACTGTCCTCCAACATCAAAAAAATGCCACTAGAACATATTAAAAACACCAATAACACAGTTTTCATTTGAATGGATCTTTCAGAACAACAAAGCAAGAAGTCTGCTGCTGAATCATGAATTCAAGGCAGATTTGTATTCATTCTTTTTCTCAGGAAAACTGTTATGCAGCCCAATTTCCTGGATTGATCCTGTCATACCCCAGATTAAAATTATTTTGTGAAGGGAACTGAAAGTTTAAAATCAGTCAGAAAAATCTCTTCAGACTCAAGAATGTGTCACTAAAAATGAAATATGATCATTAAAGTTACAAAAAGAAACTAGAAGCTGTCACACAGACTTTGATGTCAGCTGTTATTTAATGAAAGTGTACAGACTACCACTTATCAGAGCAATAATAATTTTAGCCTTGGTACTTTTGTTTCATTTTCCATTCAGTAAACCAGCAAAATTAATCAAACTTAAAAGAGAACTTTTTTTTTTTTCTTGGGATGTCTAAATAAATATACTAATATACTATTGAGGACTTTGTCATTTAAAAGGGAGGCTAATAACTTTGACCTGAGCGATAAATTAAAAAAAAAAAAAAAAGTTTGATTTTTTGGATTTATTGTGGACTGAAAGATATCCACATCAGATTCCTCTTTAAAAATCCAGAATCAATGCAAAATGTTTCATGTTTCATCCTTTAAAAATATCTTTCAAGGCTAGAACAGCAATTACAGGACACACAGGCTGTTTTGGAAAAAAAATAAATAAAAAATCCATGCACCAACCATTTTGATCTGGTCATGGCCACACAAACACATTCAAGCTCAAAGCTTCAAGTGGAGGGAGACTTCATGTGTGAAAACAATCTTGTTTTCTGTGTTTTAACAGGTTCTTGTAGCATTTTTCAATATAGGAGGGCACGTATAGAGGAATTTAAGCTTAAAACTGCATGAAAACCTGTGATTTCAAAAATGTTGGGTTTGTGATGCAAAAACTGCATTGGCGGGCCAAAGTCTCCTTTCTCCGCTACAATTCTGATGCATCCACTTGCAGACAAATAGATCCATGATTCTCTTAATTTTCCTCATCTGAGCTGGAATCTGGCTGAAACTGTAGGGCTGCATGGCTCTGATGTTGTTCGCTGTCTTTTCTTTTTTGCTATGCTAATGTTAGCTTGGGCTTGTGAGGTGTTATAAGCTAGTGGGAGAGAGTGTAAACAAAGGGCTGATGGTAAATTAGCAGAGTAACAGTCTCGCCCACAATGAAGATGAGCATTTCTGATGAACACCTGCAGAGAAACAGAAATGCTGCAAAAAAACGGACACAGCCTTTTTGATTTTTGTTAAAAAACTGCGTAATCATAATTAAAGGACCACAAGAAAAGATTTTACAATAGAACAACCTATTGTTGGAGTGGGGCTTTAAACGTGTCCTGCAGTGTGGTCACTTGCCGGCTGAAACAGCATCTGAGGCTCAGTGTCAAGTCAACAGAGCAAATCGGAAGTCAGGGAATGAGCTGAATGGTTTGTTCCCACAGGACCACCAGCTTGATTATGAAAGACTGTGGTCTTCTTTTCATCTCGCTGAGATCGCCCTGTGGGGAGTTTTAACACTCAGATCCACATCTGACACTCCCTTGTTCCTGTTTAAACATTGAAACTGTGCTCCACCATATTGTTGTGTGGCTCTTTTCTTCTTTTTTCATAACGCAGCTGCTTGGAAACTTCAGGGATCTCGGCGGAGTACGGAGATGATCAATTTCTGAGGGAACCCCCACGTCGCCCGCCTCCTCTTCATCTCACTGACCTCTCCACCTTCTCCTACTTACTCCAACTTCCAATAATTATTTTAGCAAGAAGAACGCACAGAGTAATTTCTCCTGCCCAGTTATGAAAAGCTCATTAAAAAAGAGGCCTGGAACAAACAAAGCTTTTCCTGTGAGGCCTCTTTTCAAATTCATTTTCTAATTTCCTTCTGTTTTAATCATTTATATCAATTAATCATTCCTTGGTGGAAAAGATATTCTTTCCAATCTTCTGTGGATGTTTTTGTTCTGGTGAGAGGCAAGCTTGATGAGAGTGTCAAGAGAATGCGGCTCAAACCAAGGTGGATCAACGCTGGCTTTGCCAAAAGGGAAATCAGCCTGATGCAAAGCAATCTCCTCAGAGCTATGAGAATAATTAAACAATTAAAGTCAAGAAAAAGATCATCTTTACACATCCAAAGCCAGGGGTTTCATATCAAAATGTTTTTTTGTCATGTAAAACTTTGAACATGAAATAATATTACTCTTGCATTAAAGTTTTTTTTCTTTTTTCTAATGCAAAAAAAATATTTACATAAAATTTAAAAAAGCCACATACTTCATGTACATTTTCAGCGGGTTTGTCCTGGCGACAAGCAAGGATTGGCAGGTTAGTGACAGCAGTCAATTAAATATAGTTTCTGAAATTGAGTTTTGATGGAGCCACGCTAAACTACATTAATAAATTTTACTTCTAGTTTTTAGAGCCTTGCATGGACAAACTCCTGCGTATACATTACTGACCTCCCAACTCTTCAGCCCAATATCCGAAGTCTTCAAACCCAAAACTTTTACAAATCCCCAAAACTCGTCATAAAACCAGAGGTGACCTTGCCGTTCAAGCCGTCGCTCCTCATCTTTGGAATGCCCTCCCTTTGCCATTACAACAGATCGACTCTGTTGAGTGTTTTTAAAGTTCGCCTTTTACAGTGTTTAATTTGTTTTAATTGTCTTTCACTTTGCTTTGTGAAAACAACGTGAATGATGATTGGTTGAATACAACCAATCCAAATTGTATGTGTATTTACTTATGTGAAGCACATAGTGATTTTATCTGAGAAAGGTGCTATAGAAATAAACATTATCTCACATTTTTCATGTCAACTTGGGAAATGCAGCACATTTTTTCTCATGAGAACAGATTGTGATTTATATATGTATATACATAAAATTGCTACAAATGGAGGTCTCGCAGATTAACCTAAATAGGTGTTGAAATCAGTGACCTGGACATTAATGAGGTTTTTAAACCAGCAAATCTCCCTGCAGTTACTGAGGGTAGCGGACGATGGCGCCACCGCGCAGCTGTTGCCCTGTCAGCTCCCTGAGGTTGGAGTCACTCTCAGTAAACTAAGTAGTTATTGAATGTCATCTAATTAAACTGTGACGTGAGGTGAATGCAGTTTGCTGGATGTTGCCATGCAGCTTGTAGCTGATCCTACAGGGAGATAATCGGAGACTTCCCATGATGCTCTAATCAGAGTCCGGCAGTGATTACGAGATTAAGAAATTACTTTCTAATTAACTTTCAAAATAATACATTTTGGTTTTGTGTTGTTATTGAAACATAAAAATCATTTTAAGACGTGTTTTGTATGTTTCAAGGGTTTTAGGTCGTGTCTTTGCTAGTGTAACAACATTGTTTGTGTGCGTGTCCAGCTTAGTCTCTCTCTGCTCTGATTGGCTGGATTTGGTGTTCTTAAATGAGCTGCAAGCGGATTGGCTGAGGAGGTTTCTTCGTCACGCGGCTAAAGAGGGTTTTTTTTTACTGGAGGTTTCTTCCTGTCAGAGACACATGTAGAACAAGCTGCCCGCGGATCCGCCGTCATATTTCCTCCGCTCCGCTATTCGCGTCATAAGCTCCGTTCGCGCCGCTCTTCTCTGCTCTTTGGGGGAACTTTACCGTCACGGAGACCTATCTTCTTGCGATGGACAGCTTTGGTTTGGGCATCCGCGCTAAATCGGTTTCAGAAAAGCAGGAACCGTCCGCTGGAAATACTATCTGATAACTCCATTTGCTCCCCTCTTCCAGTCGCGAGCTCGCTGGCGCGCGGGGCTGGAGACAGACGGCGCACTTTTCTAACATTTTTTTCTTTACTTTGGGGAACTGCTGGAGCTTACCCGTTCTCCCACGCACTCTACATACCCGAACTTCAGCCATTCAACTCAAACGAAGTGAGTATGTGTTAAAGCATAGACCGTAGACTTGAAGTGCCTCAAACTCTTCTTTTTTTTTTAAAGATTGCAGTGATATTTGATAGCTGAGACCCTTTTTTTCCCCACTGAACCCATTTCCGTGTAATTATCCCGCAATAATCTTTACATTTTCCGGTTGAAAAGCAGCTTTCAGGACCTTTTAGCACATGCCTTTTCTTCCTTCCATTTCCATGACTTGGTTTCTGTGCCTAAATTGCCTGACCGTGTAATTACTTACCCATTTAATCTAAAAAGCCTCCCCTCCTCCTCCTCCTCCTGCTCTTGCCCCGCCTGTAGGAAACTTGACGATGGCTCTCCCGGTTCGTGCGGGGAGTCACTTTCAGGTCGGCCTTTTTTTTATTATTCATCTGCTTTTAGATGTAATCAGCGCGGAGGTTCGCTGCGGTTCGTCCCTAATAGCCACCGCTAATGGGCTTAGTGAATGCTGGTCTGTGCGCGCGCGCCTTCTCCTTCCCTAATTGGCCTACCTGCCTTTCAACAAAGCTTTGGCTTTATCCCGGCGTGGCTGCTGCCCCGGAGTGGTGGGGGTGGGGGTTCGAGCGCGCATTCATGCCGGTGTCTGAAAGGGGAACGGCCGTTATTCGGTGAAGTTGTGGCAGGCAGGTTGGTGGAAGTCCAATGCGGGGCATCAGGTGTTGGTAAACAAACAGAAGTGTGCAGCTCAGAGGCAGTTCTGTCACTTGATTCTGAGGCAGCAGCAGCAGCATAATTGTTTCTTTGGCCCCACACTGTTATCAGTTAATAGACATTCATCAGCAGAGCTCCAGTGATGCCCCAGCGCAGGGGTGAGACAGAGATCAAGGGCAGATTAATTCACTAAATGACTTGTAGCAGAACATGGCTTGTTCCTGTAATGAGATCAGCTCCTTCTCTTTGCTGGGATTTAGAGTCTGCAGCTGCAAATGCAACAATTGCTTCAATAGCAGTGTAATGCAAATGCTTATGATGATGTTACACACCTTGTATTAAAACTTGATGTTTGTTCTCAGAGACAATGGTGAATCCTGGAGGCAGCAGCCAGCCGCCGGCGGTGGGTGCCGGTTCCCTGTCCTGGAAGCGGTGTGCAGGCTGTGGGGGCAAAATCGCAGACCGCTTCCTCCTTTACACTATGGACACCTATTGGCACAGCCGCTGCCTGAAGTGCTCCTGCTGCCAGGCCCAGCTGGGCGAAATCGGCACGTCGTGCTACACAAAAAGCGGCATGATCCTCTGCAGAAACGATTACATCAGGTGAGAACGGGGGTTAGCAAAGTTTCTCCAAGTGCTGTCCAAATAGACAAACACACTCTGTAAATGGTATTTTTAAACCAGCCCTTTACACATTTGACCAATCGGATGGAGACATTTTATGTTAGATTCCCGCCTACTATGCAGACGAGAGTCATATGGAGTATAATTTAAGTTATTCTAAGTTTCATTTCAATTAAATGCTTGCAGTGAAATGGAAAATATGCTATTTGTTCATGTTTCGCTAGTCTTATCATCATTGGAATATTGATGATTAAGATCTCGAGCTTTCCTCATGTTGTGCATCCCTGTATTTAAATTAATTTAAGAAAATAGGTTTATGTCTAGAGGATGACCCGAGCAAAGCTTGCTGAAGTTTGAAACTTCTACTGCGTCCAACAAAAGTATTAATCAAGCAGCACCTTCGACGTGTCCTCTCATTCAGTTGAGTAGAATGGGAATGTTTCTGCTTAAAGGTGCACATTCTCATGAGTTTGAGTTGTTTTGCATCTGTAGCCAACAGATCTTCACAGATGATTCCAAATCTAAAGTGCGCCTGTGCGCTCTTACTCCCACCTCATAAAAAGCAGTGGGAAGTCAATGGGGTACTTCATTCATAATGGTACTATAACGTAATTAAAATTGGTGCGGGAGGAAGTGTGGATACACCTTTCCACTTGTATTGAGAGCATGCTTGGTGAAAGAGCTAAAGCGCAGATTATGGAAGCAGGAGATCTCTGCAGAGATAAAAACACTGAAGTATGGCAGGGAGAGGGAGGCAGAGAAAACATCTGAGAGAGACTCTACACAATTAAATGCTTTAATTATAGTCCCCCTCCATTTCCTTTAGTCCTGATGGGTTTTATCTAATGAGATCTGGTCCCTGGCTTGTTTCTGCTACCAATGACGTGTCCGAAATGAATGAGAGCCACACTGCAAACAAAACATTTAATTAACCAAATTGGCTTTTGAGAGTGCAAGAGAGAAAGACAGATAGAGAAGAGGGATTATTGTGAAGGCCATTTGTGGCTGTTTTTCTTTTTTTTTTTTTTTTTTTATCCCTCTGTCATCTTAAAGGGCCAGTCCCCTCAAAAAAAGCCATTAAACATTCATTTTCAGCTCAAATTTTCAGCTCCAATAATGCTGGTCAGGAGTGGAACTGAATCCATTTTCAAAGAGGCTTTTGCTGTTTTAAGCTGGAGGTGATATTATTGCTGGTGCTGCTGGAGGGGGAATTCATTTACTTGTGGCTGCTGGATTCAGAGGGAATGCTGTCCCCTTAATTGAATAAGTCTAGGTAATTAAATGGCACTTTTCCAATAGAATGTGTGAGGTAAATCTAATAGTTGGTTATTTAATATCACTTTGAAGTCTGCCCACTCAAGCAGTATGACAGCACAAGAGAATTTGAAGTATTAGTCCAAAAAAATGGGGGGGGGGTCTCAGAAAATTAATTAAATCTTGTGCAATTCAGAGGAAGCGTTTATCTTGATTTGTCATAACTGAATTAATTCCTGGCCTTCAATTCACTTGGGGCCGGATCTGTTACTCTGAATTAACCAAGAGTAGTTTGGCTGCCCACCCCACTCCAAAAACACATGCACACAGAGAGATCCACCAGCCCTCCCTCATCCTGCAATCTCCCCACCCCGCCCCGTCCACCCGTGCCTCTAATGCAGCCTGCCATTATGCAAAGCCCCGCTCCAGTATCAATATGGCCTAGTGCTTTTAAGATGCTTTGGCTGCTGATGTAGAGAGGCATTTTTAATGGACTGTGTTGCAGAAATCATTGTTGTGGGGGTAATTTTACCCTACTCAAAGGTCTGGCTGAATGAGGTCTGCATTTAGCAGACAGCCCAGCAGCCAGTCATGCTATCTTTCAGCCGGTAGTCAGTGCTGAAATGAAATTCAATAGTCATCGCCCATATAGACAACAGACAGCTGGGAATGGCTTGTTTTTGTTGCCCTTTTTTTTGCAATTTAATCAAAGACGGATCATTGTGTGGAAAATGCATCAAAATGAAGACGTCTTCCAGAAATGTTGTCAGTTTTTCGGTGGCATTTCCATTTAAAAGAGGGCTTTAATTATACTGACCCGACCTCACCTTTGCTTCAGCAGCTTGGTGGAGTGTTGTTTGTTCCAGAAATATGGTAAACCTGCCTCTGTTGAAAATAAAAAAGGTAATCCATCTTTCTACGCCTCCTTGACGGTCCATCTGAGATGCTATCGTTGTCCTGGTTGGAGAAGACGGGTCTACATGCACATTTTTTAGCCAGTTTGTCCTGGCGACAGGCGAGAATTGGCAGGTTAGTGACAACAGTCTCCAGTTAATTAGTTTCTGAAATTTAGTTTTGATGGAGCCTTTCCAAACCACGCCAAGACTACGTTTGCTGCTTCTGAATGAAGCCCCTTCCTGAGAGCTGTTGCTTGTTTCAGAGTCTGTAGAACTGTTGAGGGATTGGTCGGACACTTTTTATGAATTTCTCTAAACTATAGCGGATGATAGGATGTTTTGTTGATGTTAATTTTGAAGCCAGACAACTTTATCTGATACTTTCAGTCACACGCACACACCTCCTGTCCCTTTCTTTTCCATGCCTCTCTCTCCCTTCTCAGCGCAGCATGTCAGATGCCGTGGTCTTATTTGATTGCTTAGGAAAAGTGCAGTGATAGAGCAAACACCCAGTGAGATATGATGACAAATGGGTCCAGATCCCAGTAAATTACTTTCTGCTCAAATCGAAATTTCATTCAGTTTGCTGCTCACTGAGATGAAGTAATCTAAATTGTGGACTCAGAAGGAAGATAGAAGGGAAGCTGGAGCAAGCATTTCATTATCAAGAGGCGAAGGAGGGGGGGGAGAAGGTTAGGGACGAAAGAGATGAGCAAAAGCAAATCTAAAGTGTTGACACCATGATTGAAAAGGTTAACCCATGCACATTATATATCAAGCGGAGTAGCTACAGGGTATCTAATGGAAACACGGCACTGACAGAGCATTCACAGGAGTCCTAATGGCAAAAGCACTATGTCGCTGACTGGCTGTACAATCAAATCCTCTTAGGTCCTGATTGCTTATGTTCCAGGTTATTATTAGGCTGCAAAAACATAAAAAAAAGAAAAAGCACAGCCAAAGTAATATTGTATCTCAGTGTGAGATGCTTGTGAAGAACAGATTCATTTTTCCTCTTGATACTGTGATGATTTGTCTCCCCTGCATGTTTTCACTTGGGCTTACAGATAGAAAATGGCAAACTTGGCACTGGAAAAGGCTTTCATTCAGCTCACAAAAGGTGGAAGCCACAGTTCATCACACAGATGCAAACAGCCCTCCCAGCCTAACACTGGCTGCTCTGTCTTTCTCAGATTATTCGGAAACAGCGGAGCTTGCAGCGCCTGTGGTCAGTCCATTCCAGCCAGCGAACTGGTGATGAGGGCGCAGGGCAACGTGTACCACCTCAAGGTAAAAGCCCAGGAAAAGTTCACCCGCTCTGACTTTCTTAGCTTTTGACTCGGCTCTTCTGGTTTCTTTGACTCTCGCAGTAAATAAAACGTTCAAAAAAAGGAAACATTTTGTGAGACTAAACTCAGAAAAACAGCTAAAGGATTCATTCAGATTTATTATAGTTAAATGTTTTACTTTACTAGAACATAAAATCAAATGATGTCAGATCTTCGACCGAGGGAACAAAAAACCTTTTTGATCTCCTGAGAATAGAATAAAACTTTACTGATCTTACAAAGGGGAACTTACCTAACAGTGGCAACCTTTAACAACGGCAATAATGAACAAACACCAGAAATATTAAATGGAGCTTTAAAAAATTATTTTGTGGTGTCTTGATTTAAAATTGTGTGTAGACATTTTAAAATGATTCTTCCTTTTGTCATTTTGTATTTTCATCCTAAAAATAGATCTGGTAGCTCTTAAGGCTAACATTTAGCTCATCCAGCCTGTAATCAAAGTAACGATGTTTCCATGACTAAGATTTTGGTTGTAAACTGTAACACTACTGTAGTTACACCTAAAACTGCAGATGTTTAGGGGACAAACCAAGTCAACAAGAACCCAGATGATCGATTATCTCACTCACATCCACAAGGTTTTGTTCAAAGGAGATTCCTTTTCTGGATCTTTCTTTCTTTGTCTTTTGGGGACAAAATGAAAAGAGGAATTTTCAAGGTTGAAGATCTTCATTCAGTCTTCCTTGGTGTTTGAAGGTGTCTGCAGGTCATTTGGGTTCACCCAGAAGTCTGTTCTGCTGCTGCCGAAGCTGAAAGCTCTGCTCTTCATCACATCATCCTCATCGCATCTATTCATCAACACATTGAATAAAAACCTACAAAAAAGGCAAAAATGGGTCTAAATTGCAAAAAGTCAAAATTGTGGTTCAGTTTTAACCAAAATCTTCTAGCTGTAAATACATTTCTAGTCTGTGTACTCTTAGGATCAGGTCATTCATTGAGGTTCTTCAGTTTCCTGATTGGCGCCCTCTTCGTGTTTAGGAAGTTGACCGACTGTTTGGATGAGGCGTTCCTGCAGTCAACTGTCCTTCAGTCTTCTCAGCGCTGACGTTTTCCTATTTTTGTTTTTCTCTTTGAAGTGTTTCACATGTTCCACCTGCCGGAACCGGCTCGTCCCGGGAGATCGGTTCCACTACATCAACGGCAGCCTCTTCTGCGAACACGACAGACCCACAGCACTCATCAACGGCCATTTGAGCTCCCTGCAGACGAACCCTTTACTGCCGGACCAGAAGGTAAGGAACCTCAGGAAGGCAGAGAGCGATGAAGATGGGAGGCGCGGTGGAAAAGCTTCTGCAACCTTTCTCACTCATATTGATGGGTTCTGCTTTGCTGCAGCAGAGCTCAGATTTATTTTATTTTGAGACAGGCGATGGATTTTTCCATCATTCTTGTTGGATGACTCTCAGAAAATCTGTATGAACAATCTGGGCAATATATGTGAAGATGAGGCTTTTTCTCTGACTCCCTCAGAGCCATATTATGTAGACTCTCTCCTTTTTTTGCGCCAAAAAGATCTGTTGATGCCGACCGATTAAAACAGAGTTTGACTCGTGGCTTCACGAGGGCCGGGTTATTAATCCGAGGTCAAACGTCTGGAGCAGCCAGCGTGTCAGGAGTGCCGTCATCACGGCCTTCCCGTGATTTGATCCGGGTGCCTCTGGTGAAAGCAGAGGGGGCCTAATCATATCGGAAGGATAACTTCATTCTTCAGGATGGCTTCGCTCTGCCTGTGAGATCCAATCATTTCTGCCTCCCAACAAGCTGCGTTATTGATGATTATTGATATTGTCTGCGGCCGGCTGAGCGATGCAGGAGTTTGAGAGCGCCACAGACAGACGCAGAGAGGAATTATATTGTTGGGAGCGATTCACCTTGAGTGCTTCAGAGAGGAGAGGTAGGACTCCATTAAGCCCCCCCCTCCCGACACATCCCCAGCCTTTTAAGGGCTTGTCACTTTTACAGATCAGCTCCCCGAGCTCTTAGAGCTCCCTCACATTCAAATTGAAAGCTGTTGTATTATCCAGCTTAATTTTAAATGTCTGTTTAAGGCCGCGCGTCAGTTTGTAGTGCGGCTGCTGCAGTAAATGTGAGGCTTCATGCTTTATTTATCCAGCAACATCAATTGTAGTGAAAAGCTCTGAATTATTGATGCTAAAATGCAATCTGAAAATTGGCCTTTGTGCTTTGATTATAGCAGACAGAGAATAGTTAAAGTGGGAACAGTTTGGTTCTGCGGCTTCATCACACCTTTCTTTTTTGCTCAAACCGAGTTTGAGGTAGCGCAGGAAGCCCCACCCCACCGCCTCCAGATCAATACACCTTTAATGTACCGGGGTGAGTGGAGTGGCGGCGGCGGCGGTGGCTGGTTCAGCGGAGGGAAAAATGAAGCAGTCACAGAGTTATCTTCACGCCGTTGTTTTGATGATGTGCGATTTTGCTGCAACATAATTGGTGTTGTTCGCGATCATGGCATAGGACATTTGGTGCTCATTTATTAAGCTCTCTTCCCAGCTTCTGCCTAATCTCTTTGTTCAGAACAGACAAATTACCGCTCTCATTCAGAGCTGCTTTGACCCTGGGGAGGAAGACCCTCCCAGCGTCAGTCACTTTAATTAGCCCCCAAGTAGGAGTTTGCAATTACTAATAGAGCGAGGCCCTCCTAGTGATTTTGAAGGATGAAGGGGAAAGCAAATCAGTCTTTGGATCATACAGAAAAACACAAGAAAGATGAAAAAGTTTAGCGCTGGTGAAACCCAGAAGGATAATTGTTTCCTCCCCTGCGTTTGTGCTTCGCAGGCCCCAGCACCTCCTGCAGAAATGTTGGAGCGCGCTTCTAATTATACCAAAGAGAATCGCTTCATGAAGGCACTTTCAAGTTAATGCAAAGTAAATGGGACACCAGATGGTTTTCAAAGGCTGGCTGATCAATAAATGAAACAGTGAAGTTGGTGGAAAATGGATTTATTAAAAGGGAGAAACGTCTGTGGGAAGCTGCTGCTGCTGTCTGTGGCGCTCACTCCTATCTGTGTGTGTTTGCAGGTGTGTTAGGTGTGAGCCATGCGGGAAGCAGGATGTGTGCCTTCATGTTAGTCCTCATTCTCACCTGAGACGGCTCCGCTCCCAGGCCCTTTGGCCCCCCCACAGGAATCCTCATCCCACCTTTTCTTTCTGCTGCCCAACCCGATGCTCGGCCTTCAAACCTCGGCTTTTCCCCTCAACACGGGTGGATATTTGCACTTACTGCAGCTGAGACAGGACGCTTGGGGACACTTTTGGATTTGACTGAGGCTGGTCAGAGTCTGGCAGGACTCTGCAGAGGATGTTCAGACTGCAGCAGAGGAAACAGACTCCACGCTCCAAGAGTTGCAAACCTTCAGTGACATTTGTAGGAGAAGCTTTTAATTTTTCCTCTTCCTTTTCTATCCTAATTTCCCATGAACTCGGTGTTTTCACTTTCTATATTTAAAGTGTTGTTAAAGGGGAACGTTTTTTTTCTTTCTTTTAGGTGAGATATATAAGACGGGGTTTTCAAAAGTATCCGTGGCATTTTGTGGAACAGGAATCATGAGCACTCTGTCGGTGTATTTGTAAAACTACCATGTATGTGCAGTATGCATGTAGATGTCGTCCTAGCGTGGCTACAGTACATATGACCCCTCCTCCTCCTCCCTCCTCCTCGCACCTGGCTCCTCCCCTTCAACCACAGAAGCCTGCTCCTAGTCCGTAATGTAGAGATCATTCCCAACACATAAATGCTGAATGAAAGAGAAATTTATTTGTGATATTTTCCGAGACATTTGCTCCAGTATGGTGTATTTAATTAATAAAAATATTGAAGATTTCAAAGTGTCGTTTCATTATTACAGACTTGATTTTTTTTCGGGTTTCTAGAAGTTTGAGGACCAGCGTGTGCCATCAGCCTCACAACCCTGGATGAGCGATCAGCGTCTCCATGAAAATGGACAAACACGCTTCCTTTCTCTCTGTTCAGGTGACCATTTACTATTCATCACTCTAATACCTGACGGAAACAGAGGAAAATGTCCCTTTGAAGATTCAATTACTGCGGAGAGGGAGAGATGTGTCTGTGTTCGGCGGGCACAAATTGAATGGGCTATTTGCAGAACAAATTGGTGTTTGAAGTCCTTGCAAGACCTAATAGGTCTGAAGGAGGGACCCGGTAATGGCTGATGCACTTATCTGCGCATTGTGAAGCCCCCGGTGAGCCCGCCGAAACAATGTCTACTGCACCCCAGCAGACTTTGATGCAAAAATCTGCTCAAGTACGAGAAGAAATGGGCCTGAAGAGTAAACAGCATCTTGTGCCTTAAATTGGAATTTCATGCAGAGTGGCTCTGCTCTCGGCCTCTCCAAGTGCAGCGCTGAGGAGGAGGATTTTTAAATGTTTGCGTGAATGTTGAACGGAAATTCAACATTTTAGTGGACTCAACCTGTTGGTGTTTCAATTTCCAAGTAACTGTTAAACAATGAAGACAATCTGGTATGGAAAAGGATTAGAGCTGTTTCCTCAAACTTATGTGTGCAGTCATGGTCTTAGTTTAAAAAAAAATCCACTCTGCACTCAGAGGGGTTAAGAAAAAAAGAGGACAAGTTACACTTCTAAGGAAAGTTAAGTAGCTTTTTAAATGGGATTTTACAGAAAAAACACTCAATATTTTTGTCAGTTTTCTTCAATATTAAGCGTTTTGAGTTTTATATATTTTTGCACGCACAGATGCACACATAAAATTCAGAATCTTATTACACAAAAAATGGCCAAACTGTTGATCATTTGAAAGCATAGAGCGTTTATCCAATTTTCAGGATGATATCTTTATTTTTAATCTCCTGTGAATTCATGCAAGAACTCCGAACATTTCTGACATCAGTGCGCTTCCGACTTCTGTTTTGAAATCCCACCGCCAGATAAACCTGCTGTTCGCAAAGTTTCCAGAGGTGTGTGAGGACATGAAATAGGATTTACTTGGTATTTATTGAGTTTATTATATTTACAATATAATAACGCAAAAAACAATGACAATCTCCTCCCTCCCTCCTTCTTCCCACGATTACACAAACTATAGTGATGGCATCTTAAATAAAAAAATTAATCAGATTAATCACACTTTTGGGTTGTGATTTTTCACAATATTTTTCAAGGTAAATTTTATATGACAATATATGGCTGTTGCACAAAAAAAAGACCACAGAGAACACAGTTTTGTTTATTTTTACTGTCTGAAATGTTTTAATTTGTAAAATGTTAACTGAGATGTGCATAAAACACATCAACAGTAAGATAGGCAGAACTCTAAAGACTTTTGTCTGCAATATTACTCTAAAAAACAAATATGCTGATAAACAGCCATAAGAAACATTGTGTTTCTGCATTTTAAATGGCCCGAGTGCTCAAATCTGATTGGTTGCTGGGTATTGATGCGCACCTAACAAAGAAGTTCCTGTTACATAGTCCAAATGTTCTAAATAACTGCGCAGGCTTCTTTAAAACAAACTTTTTGTTTCATCTTCTGGAAAAAACAAGGTAAGAGGTGAACTTTCTCTCTGAACTGATGCTTCTTTGTAACTATTTTGACGATTAGCACATGTATGGCTTTCCTTTGCTGCTGCAGTCGAGGACTGCAAGCCCAGTGACGTTTTCTTGTGTTACCGTGACAACGGGCCACACCATGTATGAAATATCCGCTTTCGTGTGAGAAAGTGATCTAAACCTCAAAAATAACAAGAAAAAAGTACAAAAAATTAATTGAATATTTATTTCTTTTTTAAGTGACCATGCTATAAGTGTAATAATGCCAGATGCGGAGTGAAAGACCGTCGCTTCCGACATGTAATTAATCTGTGTTAATAAATAATAAGGTGTACATTTTTTAAAAATTAATCAGTTGCATTAACACGATAAAGGGCCTCCACTCTATGTCAATTTTACTTTCTGAACCCCTCAGTGTGTGCCTTATGTTTTAGATGAAATAACGCCGTGGGTAGAGCTGCATCCTTTCATTTGAAAAAGATCAAGCGTAGTATGGTATAGAGAAAGTAATAATCCTCTGACTCCCAGAAGGCAAATGGCAACAAGAGTTTTTTAAAACTGCAAATTCATAACTTAAAATCAGGAAAAACTTCTCCTTTTTTTGTAAACATGTAAATAACAGAAATCGAGACACGGAACAACAAATGAGAAAAATTCCAGCGGCCCTATTAGCAGCACTCATTTTGTTGTTTCTTCAACAAAATCTGAATCCCATCCCATTTGACGGCAAACACACTCTGTAAACAACTAGTTAGAAAATTAATCCAGTCATCCATCTATCTTCAGAATCCACTGAATCCATTTCAAGGTCATGGGGTCACTTTTGGTATTGTTAGGTAAAGGCAGGGTTCACCAGATCAACAGATCGCCAGTGCCTTGCAGACATACAGCAAATTTTAAATGCACACAGTATTCATCACCTGAACATCCATTTACCCCAGAGTCACTGCAAAATGCACAAAAGTAATATGGGCAGCTTCACAGGAGAAAAAAAGCTCAGATAATTTCACTCCTTCATGTCACATTCAAATGCAGCTTTGGCAGCAGGTTCTATGAAGCACTTAAAACTGGAATTTTGACAGTAATAACTATGTAAACATCATTAAAACCTCACCAGCATTAATACTTGGATGACGGTAAAATGATTCAATCCTCATTCAGATTAACTGTGCATTTGATTTAAGCAAAAAAATGACATATGATGCACTTTCAGACACGATAACAGAGAGTTTGCTAACACCTGCTTATCAAATGACTCATCTTTTGCTATAAAATCATTTGCTTCAATTTGATTTGGGTTTAATTTCCTATAAAGTGACCCGTGCTAATCCACATAAAAAAAAAAGGCTATTATGTGCACCACTAACGGCCGTTTGCATTATGAAATCCGCTTGCTCCTATTAAGCTGTTTACTTTGTCACGCATCGACACATGCATGCACGCATAAACATCCGTGAGCAGTTCACACGTGCACCCACACATTTCCGATGCCATGTTTCAAAATGAGTCAATAGTATTGAATCAAGTTGCTCACTTTGAGAGAAAAAAAAACTGACTTACAAATAATCCATATGTGAGAATTTGCTTTGATGCGGCACGCCAGAGTGAGGCCTAATGGATCTTGCTCATAACAATGCAGCACACTTAAATGGCACATCTGCCTGAGGGAAATCACAGAGCTTCAACTGCAGCTCCTTTCCGCTCTCACTGGGGAGTCTGCTGACGCTTCACAACTGGATTACCTACGATTAGCCACCTTGTATTTATTTGTTATACGTTTATGTCTTTATTTGCCTCAAGTTTTTGACCGTCTTTCATGTCAGAGTAAACGGGAGACGTTTGTGGTGCAGAGCATGTCACAGACAGATGTTCGCCCTTGAAGACATTTCTACATGCTTGAAACACGCCTTATATATTTGAACGATTACTTGTAATAGTGTTTAGTCTGCATGTGCCATGTCAGCTCTGGGCAGAGATCAAGGCGGATCATTCCATACCTGAGTTATGATTGTTCTTGTTTGAATAAAGGAGTTTGAGAATTACCAACCAACCCACAAAACCCACCATCTGTATGCAGATTCCAGGCCAACCAGGACAGTAAAATGTTGCAGTTTCTCAAATGACTTTTTGAGGCAGAGCGAATATATGGTTTTCCATGACTTTGAAATTATCCAGGTTGAAAGGCAACACGCGGTTCTACTCAAAGATGTAGAAAGTAGCTTTCCTGGCTCTTTAGTTTGGTTCTGACTGTCGTTTGCATTCATGCACTGGGGGAATGTTAAGTGTAAGAGTCCCGGGGAGGATTGCTGGAGCGGTTCCCACTGGGGGACTACTACTTGTTTTCTTGAGGTCTCATGTGGACAATGACTGTGAAACATTAAGAGAGGTGACTCAGAGGAGCACCCCCCACCCCCCAGCTTGAATTTAAGATTTTACTGTTGGAATTCTGAGCATGCTAAGATTTTTCCACAATAATCACCATTTAGATACACAGATGACACTAGAGATGTGGAAAAAACCTTTAATTCAGTGATTTCATCATCCTGATGCTAAAGTTGCAGGTATTTTGGTAAAGAATGCTTAAGTGCATCAGTTAATGTGACAAATCCACCTTCAAATGTTCAGGCTGGACATGATTTGCTGGGGAAGTCCGGCTGAAAAACCGGTCAGAATCTGAACTCCCTCCTAATGGCAGGCTTTTCACTGTTTTCCAGGAGAGATGAGGAACTTCACATCTTAGTGGACATTTGCTTTGCTCTTCTGTTGATGGGATGATGAAAAGATAAAAAACAGGTAGTTGCTGCTCTAGTGGTGGACAAGATGAGGGACAAAGCGCCCTAAAGCTGGAGTGCTGTAAAGCCTGGGCTGTCTTGCAGGACTCCTGATAGGTGCTGGTAGACCAAGCAAAATCTTTGCTGTTTCTGGTTCTGATGTCTCGTTGTAAGGCAATTTTGGTCAGGCCAAAGAGACTGACTTAAATATGGTGACTGCACCCTGTAAAACCATGTTAGGCAGGGGTTGAAATCATGAAATAAAAAAAATTAATATTCTAAGGATCTTCTCAGTCCCACCCAGATGTTTTGCTGTTTCTACCTTCTCCATTCTCTGATTCTCCTTATCCACATTGGATAAAAGGATCCATGTCCTCATGTGGACAACTTTCTTTTCTCTCTTTACATACAGCAACACTGAAGGAGATAGTTTTCACTTCTTTGTTGGTTTACCATGGACCAGTAATTTATTTAATCTTATTTTTACTTGTTTTTGTTTATGTTGACAGAAATTCTTCAGCGATCAGTCTCTGGAACACAGCTTGGCAAGTCCAGAGCCATGAGGTGAATATCCCCCAGAGTCTCAACGCTGTCTGTGAAACTGATGAGACTTTTCAATGTGGTGAAGAATGGGGCGGAGCAGCGTTGATGTACCAGTCTGCAAGGTGGAGAGACAGACAGTGATGACATTTAAAGGGGAGGAAACATGCACTGGTTGGCTGGAATAAAACACTGAACCAAAGCGGGGATGAAAACATTGAATGAAAGTACAGCATGGGAAATGAGGGCATGGCAGGTGCATGATGGGAAAATATCTGCTTTTCTTCTACCCACCTAAAAGCCCTCGTTTTTGTTGTTTTATGCTCAAAAATGTAACTTTATTAGATTAATAATTCCTTGTTTGGTATGTTAATGTTCACTGTTAGCCTGCTAGTTCTAGCCAGCTAGACTCAGAGACATGGTCTTTAGGTTTTTCATTTTTACATCATCATCAGGTGACATCATCCAGTTACCTGTCACTTTTGACTGATCGTCTTTCCGCATCAAATATAAAAAAAAAATATATATATATATATATGAAACATCTAAATTTGTGAATAACTTTGCAAATAAAATATAGTGGAACAGGCAATAGAGACAGGGGAGGATAATCAGAGACTGCACAACTTTAAAGACCCACTTAAAATGAAAATCATGTTTTTAATGTTTTGCAACATGTGCCCTTTTTCTCAGGATGGAGTACATATATAAAGAAAATTAGACTTAAAATTACATTTTGAGTATTTCTTTATTCAAATCCTTGTGAACCTGGATCAGATGAAAAAATGGCATTGGAAGAAGCTTGTAGCAGTGATTGAAGGTTCCAGGGAATTCAGCGGGCCACAAGCTCCCTGCTCTGCTCCATTCTGATGCATCCAGTTGAAAAAAAATAGATCCATGTACATCTTTGTTTTCCTCATCTGAGCTAGAACCTGGATCAGAACTTAGCTGGATAGCTTCAATATTTCTCACTATGTTTGTTGCATTGCTAATGTTAGGTTGGGGTTGTGAGAGGCTGTAAGCTAGCAGGAGAGCGTGTAAACAGATGGATGATGGGAAATGGAGATTGAAAAAAATAACCGTTGGTGGTGTAAAAATAAAGGTTGGAAGTCTGTTATTTTTGGAAAACTTCATAAAGCCGCCTTTTTTAGTTATATTTTTGATCTCTTACTGTTCTACAGTGCTCCCACATTTAAAGGAAAATACCTCAAAAAGAAGCTTTTCATGGCAAACTTCGGGTTAATTTAAAACAGATTAATTAGAGTAAAATGCTTTACAGTTCATGATTAATTAATTGCATAAAAATAATCAAATGACAATGGTAATCATAAATGTAAGACAACTGGGAAACACTTTGGAAATAGATCAAAAGATGATTGGAGTGGGACTTTAAAATCATTTCTCATACACTTTTGAAGGGGTTTCTAAAGTTCTTTTGTACTAAATTTTAATTACCTATGATTTAATTGTTCTGTTTTGATTTTCTCACTGACGTTTTTTCAGTTTTTCTTGCAGATTTCGTGTTAATTAAAAAAGAAAAAGTATTGATTGCTGGAGCTGTTTTTTCCTAAGCCCCCCATAGTATCATTCCTGACAAAGAATACCCTTTTCTTCTTAGATTTCCTCTGAATAACTTTCCTCATTCAATTCACTTTTTTATTGTATGACAATAGCAGCACACACACAAAAACAGGCTGTCAGAACATGGATCAAACAGAGATGAAAACATGTAAACCACATTACTGTTGCAAACAAACTTTTCAGGACTGCTTGTTTTTATGCCCAAAGACGTACTAACAATATCCGTCCCATTAATATACAAACATTCTTCTACTTGTTTCTTTATTTGTTCCTTCATTAGATCATCCATCTGTTTTCTTGGCCTCACTTTGTCACAATTTTGCCAAAACCTGTGAAAAATATGCCTCTCACTTTCACATTCCAGTATTTCTGTAATTACTCTGATGAGGTCCAAGAGGTTTTTTTTATATATATTTTTATCAGTCCCAATCTCTACTTTCATCAGATTTGAACAAAACACAGTTCTTCCAAATCAGACTCATTACTGGCCAAGTTAAGATTTACATTCCTAGACTTTTGGAATCAGGGGTAATGCCTGACTGGGTTTTACAAAAGTTTTTCTCCGTTGAGCCAGCATTCTTCTCATATGGACTCCCCGTCTTTATAACGCACGCGGGGTCTAAGTTTTCACTGAAAGCTGAGGCCCCTTAAAACACCATAATGGAGGGAAATGGGGCTCATAATTGTCTAGTCTCAGCCCACCGTGGAATCAGCAAATAACCTAAAATAGTGTTGAGGTGCTCAGTTACTTAGCGGGGTGTTCAATAACACCGAGAGGGACATGCAAATATTGGTAAGGCAATTATCGGCAGTCATGTTTGCACCATGGAAGCAGGTAACACTATCCTCTCCATTACATGTGCTGTGAACTCTGGTGCAAGGCGCACAGTTAAAGTGTTGCTTTTTACTAACCAGAAGAGGCTCACTTTACACTCGAATGTCCTTCAAAGTGGAAATGCACTCATAATGCAGAAAAAAAGAGCACTTCATGTCCTCCTGGCTTTTTAAAGCCACAGTTCGTCAAAGTGGAAACTTTATCCGTTTAAAATCCTCGCACTATCACTTTCTGCTCTATTATTACCAGGATGGTAAATTGATTAAATTTACCCGTCCTCTAACAGCAACACATTAAGGGACACACACGAAGAAGTACTCGTTATCTCCGAAAGAAAATGCTCATTTCCTGTGAGATTATTACATTTATTTCCTCGCATGTTTCTTCTTTTTCTTTGACTCCTAAAAAGCCTTTCTCAGTCCACTGTGTCCCATTCTCCTCAAGAATGCAGGAAGAATAATAATGCATGAAGTGGTACTCTAAACACTGAGCTTCATCTCTCTGTTAAGTGCAGAGTTGGCTTGTTTGCTGTTTGAAGTCCTTTCAAGAGCTAGCGCTCCGATGGTCCCCACCACCCTTCATCGTTCTAACTCAAATGCACAATCAGCATGGAAGGTCTACCTTCGACTCCGGAGGAGGAAACCAAAAACACCCTCAGAGTTTTTACGTCAAAAATTGGTCTGAAGTGAGTTCCAGCTCTCACCGTGCTCCTGTCTGCTGGAGCCAGCAGCATGGTGCAGCTCTGAGCAGGGGGTTAAATCCTCCATAAGAACAGCAAAAGGTCACCAAATGCTGTTGTTTATCAGCCGTCCTAAAATGAAGCTCCAAGCGGGTATCCTGTGGATTGATTTGAGCCCCTCTGTGCTCGCAGCATTACAAACACAATCATTATCCCAATTCTAATTTCAGAGCAAGTTCTGGACAAATATCACAAATTTCAAGAAATGTCCTGTATTGATTATTCAGTGAGATGACAACAGGGATGTGTTTAATGAACAGAGAAAGGAAATGAAGGCACCAAAAACATCAGACTGTGAAAGCTGGGAACATCCTTGAGAAACATCAGAATAACCATACGAAGTTCAGCTCTTGTTCTTGGTCAGGTCACTCATCACAGTCAATAAGGGTCGTTTCCTGTATTACACACACTGATGATACTAATGGGGTCATTGGAGGAGGGGTCTGTGTCCTGCAGGTTTACGTCACATGTTGACCGTTGTTCCAGAACTGAAAGCAGCCCTAGCCTTTATTATAGTGAGAAATAACAATAAACAGGATGAACAGAGTGAGCTCTGTACAAGGCAGGTAAAGAGGTGCAAACTGAAATAAAAAGGAATAAGAAGAGTCATGAAAAAAACTTTGGAGAGAAAAAAAAGTTAAATTTTCTTCATTTTGTGGTTGTTCTGTTCTTAATTGTTTCATTATGGGTTGAATGGTTGACTTAAACTCACATATTCAGAGGTAAATGTATTACTGATTATCCTATAGAAGTAATCCCATCAGGTATAAAATATGTAGAATAAGCCAATTTGATGCAAAAGGTTCCAGGATAAGAACTTTTATTTCCCAGAGCCGTGTACTTTGATAGTTTCAGTACCACGTTTGTAGACGTTGCTGAACAAAACTGTTTACTTCCTGTTTGACATTTAGAATTTGGTCACTGCCACTGCAGTACCAAATCTATTTACTTCTATAATATCTATGTATCTTCTATATATCTATTCTATAAATCTATACTCGTTTGCTTCTTTGCACTGCTGTTTACTTTACTGTTGATCTATTGCACTGGTTGGTCTCACTGACTCCCATTTGTTTCTGTCTCAGACCCAAATCCCATTTTTGTTTTATTTACTTCCTGTTTGCACCATGGGCTTGAGAGCAACCGTTTCAATCCTCCGTATGCATATGATGCCTCAGAACTGAGATTAAAGCAGACTCTGGCCTGGCACATGTGTGTTAAAGCCACTTTTCATGGTAATTTTTCAGTTTCTAAGCTTCCAAATTGGTTTGTATGTGTTTATTAAATGGGCTGTTGAGGATCAGGAGTGTTGCATTCCAGTGAAAGAGTTGCTCTGACTCAACTTCAAGATATTGGAAAATCCTGGAGGAGAACCTTAACAGACAGTGGAAGAGCAGATGGTTCAATTCTCAGCTACCCCGGTCACATTTTGAAGTATGCTTGGGCAAGACACTGGACTGTGATGGTAAACCAGTCTGAAACATCCCAGTTTGTTTGATAAAAGAAAATCACAAAAGAAGGGTTCAAACTGTGCAACAAATGCCATATAAAGTAGAAAAAAAAACTTGAATAAGTGAAGCGTATCAAAGCAACTGAATGTATTTTATTGTTGTTTTTAATGTAGCGATTAGTAGATTCGTAAAAAGCCATAAAAACACAAGAAATAAGCAAAAGAAAAAAACAAGCTTTAATAGGACAATAAAAAACAATGAAGGAGACGTCATAGTGAATAGTTGATGCTAAAATAATTTACCTAATTTTAGAGCACAACGTCTTATTGAATTGCTAATTGTTTGTATATTATTTAAACTAAGTTTTGTTTAGCTTTCAGGGAACACGTGACTCCTTAAGGGTTTAAAGCTTTTCCCATTTACGTACAATGATCACAATTCAGATCAGGATTTCAACAATCATAAAACTGAACTCGAAACCAAAAGTACCAACAGGAATCTCTGATCCAGGGATAGGCAACTCCAGGCCTCGAAAGGCCAAGTGTGCCATGATTTCCAGATTTCCAAGCCCCACTCATGGCCGATTACCCGGTTCAGGTGTGTCCATGCCGGAGTAGGGTATGTTGAATAACAAGCAGGAATGTGGAGACCCGGAGTTGCCCATCCCTGGTCTGATAGGAGCTGAATGATTTGATACTGAATGGTTGAAAACACTGAACATTTGCTAAGAATCATGTGCTGAAAAGGTAGAGAAGAAGCAGAGGAGGACACACAAAGTGGGAAGGATTCTCAACATTCATACATTAAGTTACCATATTTTTAAGACTATGAGTCGCTCCAGAATATAAAACTACGAAGAAATTAAGAATTGCAGTTTGTGCCGGGCTGGAATTATATGACACCATTGTCTTTTACATTTTGGAATAGAGCTGTGAAAGAAAAAGTCTGGAGCAAGATTCACCAGATTTACACCGCTTCGACATTTCACACCCTTTACACTCTTTTGACTGTAGGTGATGGACATGTGCTAGCAAACAGCAGAAAAAGAAGAAGAAGAAGCCCCTCCCTGGTTGTCCAATGTAAACACCATGGGCGAAAGGCGTTCAACAACCCGTTTCAAGCGTGCTAACAACTCAAGCTTTGGAACAACTCTACCAAGTCCGGCATGAAACTGACTAATGCTTTATCTTCTGCGTTTCTGTCATTAGCAAAAAGTGATAAACACACCTACAGCGCTCTCTAGCAGTTGTTGCCAATTACACAAATCCATTACATCCCTGTCTAAACTATGCAAACATTTGCGACTTATACTACAAAAAATACAGTACTCTCTAACTGGCATTCAACCAGTTTGAATGATTTAAGTTCAGTAAAGTTTTGTTTGGCAAAAGTGCCTGTTTTAAACATTTTATAGAAACCATCGAACAAAGGCTCATTATCTTGAAGAGAAGTTGATGGCTGCAGCAGATATGGCAAAATGTTTTTCAGTGCTTGCTTTTTCCATATTGGTATAGTTTCTGTGTCAGAGTGAAAGTGGATTTACTTTGGTTAGTCAAGATCTCACATCAATGTAATGAGAGAATTGACATTTTTAGAGATCAAGATTTCAGGGGGAAAAAAGCGCAATAGCTATCAAGACATTTGTTTTTTCCCCTCAAACCTCGATAAGACAATGAGACCAAAGGAGTTTGTGAGTTTTCGTTCTGAGTTGGAGCCATTAAAAAGCACTAAATCAAGATGCCAGTTGGCTCAGCAAAGGACTGATTTGGCATTATCTTTGCAATTACAAGGAAGGGGAGGAGGATCTGCCTAAGATCTCTGTGTCTGCCCTTTACTCATGCACACACACAATGAGAGAATGAAGACAAGCACTCCAGGGAGAGGAAATGCACCTGAGGGAGATTCCCCTGTCTTTGATTTCATTGCTCTGCACTGCCCAACTCCTAACTTGACTTAAATACCATGGTAATATAGCAAACTGGTTAGAGGTGGGAGGATGGGGGGGGTTGCTCTGTGGTCAGAGGAGCTGAATCATATCTGCATTGCTATGTTTTTGCTGAACTTTTCATTTGTTTTTATTTAAAAAGTGTATATCATGACTGCCACAGATTTCATAAAACACCCAAAGTCAATAAAGCCGGGCACAAGACCTGACAGAAGAATTTCTTTTCATCCCCTGGTCACTGACCTATAGATGTAATTATGGGACCAGTTCAAGCAGCTTCAAATACCCCCTGAACTGATGTTTTTCTGCCCCCGCCCACTGTTTTTTAAGGGCATCGCATCTCTCTGTTTCTTCATTTGTCACAAAGATTCAGAATCTGTGACCTGAAACAGCCCGAGGAGTGCGACTTCACAGACAGTTTCCTCAGGGACTAATGTGTTTTCAGTGCGGCGACCATCTTTTTCCCTGTCTAATGAGCTCAGTCATAAATAAATGCATGGCCTTAATTAGCCTGCGTGTGGCGAGGGCTTTGGAATTAGCGCGGAGCGGGCTGTGGAGATGGAGGCTCCATGCCCGACTTCTTCTGGAGATGGTGATCTGGGCATGGGGAGGTGGCCTTTGAGCAGATGCTCTCCTTGAGGCTTCCATGACTTCCTCCTTTCATCTAAATCTTTTAAGCTGCTCCTTGCTGAGAAGCACCTCAGCTGGTGGAGATATCGGACACTGCAGAACCTGAGCCAAACTAATCTGGCGTCATAATTAAATAGACCACCACTAACTATTTCTGTGGTTTAAAAATTACACTCTGACATTTCATGACTTTTATATATTTTTACTCTTTGTTATGTGTTGAAAAGCCAAGAAAGAGGAAAAAAAATAAAACTTTTATAAAGTTGAAGAAAAAAGATTTAACCAAATACAGAAAACATCTTTACAAACCAACCTGATGAAAACATCACAAGCACAAAGTAAGACTTTTTCAGGTTTCATGGAGGCTGATCAGATGTTCTATTAGGAAATACTTTCACAAATCCTTGCCACTTTTAAAGCAGACCCAGTTAAAGCATGCTCCCAAACAATTCAAATTAAAGCTGAAAGCGATAATAGTCAACCTTTTTAAATGCATTTAACAGCAATGTAAAACATCTGTTTAAACGTTCCCAAACACGGTGATGTGCTCCATGAAACATAGCTGCCTTGGTCCTGTGTGACTTTGTTCCAGGACCCCTAAAGTATTCTTCCTAGATGCAGCTCAAACCTAACATTTTCATTCAGTTTCTCCTGATGACAGTCTCTGGCTGTTTAATTACAATGTTTATTTTGTTAAATGAAGCTTTCAGAGTCAGGGAATTTGTTTTTAATGAGTAAAGTCTGAATTGGATTTTTCTTAAAACATTATTAACTATCATGACTGTTTAATATGGGAAAATATTTGTTACATTTCTTTTAAATGCAAACAATGTTAGTTCATCCCTGATGTTCTCATAAGAAAGGAAACAAGGAAAAATACATCTTAAATGAAACAGTTTTGGCTTCAGGAATTATGCATTGTAACCATTTTTGATTTTTTTCAACCTCAAAGAGACTTTCGTTGTAAACTTAAAACATAAAATAACATTAAAATGACATTTAAGTGATAATTAACATAGCTGTAATTTCATTCTTTAAGTCTATCTTTTTCTACATTTGCTGTCTAAAGAAAATGTCTGATTTGACTTTGCTCTTACACTGCTGTCACTAATCAGGCGTTTTTGGAGTTCACCTGTGAAAGAATGAATGTTGGTCACACAAACACAGCAGATGATGCAATTACTATAAACATACATAAACAGTTCTGCTTGTCTTTCACTGATGGTTGAAAGGTTTCTGTCTTTTTTCAAGTGTTCCTTCAGTCTTTGGTTTTCAGACAGAACTGCCTACCAGAACAAACTACCTTCAGCTAAGCTTCATCATTCTTCTGATGCAGGTTAAGATGGCATTTTGGTAGATCGTAGAAAGGCTATGGAATGTGGTACATTTTTGTAACGTTTAAAAATGTTGTAAACAAACCTAAACTTTCTGCAGAACTGAAGAAGAGTCAGACCTGAAGGTGTCAGAGGGGTTTCTGATGAGATTTAGTTTGGAGGCAGAAAAAGCCTCTTTTATTTATTTTTCTTTTCCTCTTTCTCACCTTTTCATTTTTTATTTTATAATATAAAACATCTAAATCAAACTGGTCTTGTTGCTCGGCTTCTCAGGTGCTCCCGGTGGGACCTGGGTTTGACTGAGGACCGTAGAGCGTAAAAGGGTGAAGACGTGACACTCAGTGACCTGCAGTGTGCCTTTGCAACAATTTCGACCCGCAAATAGCCTTTGTTAAGCATTGCCACGACCCATTTGTGGTAAAGGTCAAGTCTTTGACATTAGAGCCTGAATTTATTGACCACTCTGTCCACTTAAGTGAAACTGGGTCTGCAGCTCAAAAATCACTTTTTATTGTGTCTGTTTGAAAAAAACAGCAACAGCAGCAGATTTTTTGTGTCACATAGTTGCAGTTTTTCTTTAAAATATATTTTGGTGTGTGAATAAGAAGCAGTCCTTCTCAGACGTTTCAAAGAAAACGTTCCACAGCTCATATCTCCCCTCCGAGGTTCTGCTCACCTGTGGCTTTGTTCGGCTTTAACCTCTTCAGGAAATAGGTGCACACGGTCAGGGGGGGGGGTCACTATCCTCTTCAATTAGGCTGTTAATGGGCGTTTTGTGGGATTTTAGTGGATTTTAAATAGCAAAAGCTTTGGTAATGTTCTGGTGAGCATTTTTATCCATCAATTCTGTTATTTTACTGTGTATAGTTGCCTTAAATTCATTTTAGCCAAAGTTTACCATATTATGCTTTGTGTCTGTTTGTATTCCAGTATCTGAACTGTGGCACGGAAAGCAACATGTTTTGCTTGACTCATCATTTCTTTTACCTTTTGTCTTACCAAGCAAATAGAAAATGTAAAATTTACATTAACATACATAAACAGCTATACAGTAAATATGATAAATTGTGAGTTAACTACTGATGTCATGCAGTTGTTATAACATTTAATCCACTCAATAGACCCTCTGTTTGTAATGAAATTGTAATGTATAAAAGTAGAAATAATCTGTTCTTTTATGAGATAATATAATCTATAAATGCATCCTATCAGAAAAAATATCAAGAATCTAAGCATTAATCTAAAAAAGTCTTCATCTAACAAATATTAACACTAGTTACGTTATACACAAATATGCCGTAAATTATACGATAAAACACTGAGGTCAAGCAGCCACTAGCTTGACAATTTCAGATCATTTTAAGGTTTTCATCAAAACAAAAAAAAGTTTTCTCTTTGGTTATTTGGATGACAATCCATTATTTTTAGGATAAAAACCAATCCATCCATTTTTCCGCTGCTGTATCCCTTTCGGGGCCTGTCCATAGGGTGGGGCCACACAATCATCTCTCACAGTCTGTCGTGGAAATTTTCTGTGATTTGGATAAGAAAGGACAAAACTTAAAAAAATTGTTCAAAAGATTTAATAAAATAAAATAAAAGACAAAAATGCACGCTGTGGTCCTGAGAGCTCTGAGGTTGAATGAGAAAACTCACATATTTATAGATAGACACAAACCACCTTGCACAATGTTTCTAGCTTTACAACCACTTCCAGTTAGGGCTGTTCCAAACTCTACACAGGAAGGCCCCAGCTAGAAAATGAACCAGGGCTTTCTTGAGCGCTACCACTAAGAATAAATTAGATTTGTGCTTCTGTGTTTTCTGGTACCCATGTTTCCCAGTCTTAAGGTAACCCTCCATTCTAACCAATACTTCTAACCATGTGGGAACAAATGGGTACCAAAGAACAAAGGGAACCTTGATAGAGCTTGACCTCAGTTATGTTCAGTCTCGTGGCCAAATGCATTATATAGATAATTACCTTTAGATTCTATCCCCTTCTCAAATGTAAGAGTTAACATTTTTGTACTTCATGAGATAACTTATGGTTAAGTCCTTAAAGGAACTTTGATATATATATATAAACAAGACTGATACTCCACATGGGGGTGTCAAACTCCAATCCTCAAAGACACCTTTCTACACCTACAGTTGTCCCACCACTGGCCTGAAGAACACATCTCACCATTATGAGGTTTTGTTTGCTTTCATAATGCACTTCTGAGAACAATAGCTTGGAAATGGCACTGAATACAAAGACGTAGAAAAGAAAAATGAGGTGCTATTGTATGGTCCTCACATCATATTTTTAAAAGCACTTGCTCCTACTAATGACTCCACATCTATCAAAACATTTGACTATATTTTTCAATATTCACATTTATTTTGATCTTTGTCGCTAATGTACTTTTTCTAAAACTGTGTGACCATCATATTATGGACTAAATGCTTTCCTTCCACTCTTTCACCAGGATGTACCCACAGAACTTATTTGTCTTTCAGCTGGCTTTTTTTACGCACAGTAAATCATCTGCATCTCCATCTAACCCTTTCTGTTATATCCTCCTCATTCAAACCAACCACCCTCGTGTCGTCCTCTACATCCATGAACCACCTCTCTGGTCTTCCTCCAGACCTCTTTCCTGGTAGCTCCAACCTCAGCCTCCTTTTATCAACATCATCATTGTTTCGCCTCTCGATGGGTTCCAATAACCTCAATCTGCTTCCCTGCAATTATCTTCTAAACATCTACCATGATCTGTTCCTCTGATGGATTCAGTCCTGATCCTATTACAGCTCTGCTTCCTGTCTCCGCATCGGAGTCTTTAAACTAACAACATGGCTGCTCTCACTACACTCTTCTACACCTTTCCTTTCATTCTTGATGACACTCTTTGGTGACACATCACACCTGAAACCTTCCTCCACCTATTCCAACCTGCTTGGACACACCTCTTTAACTCTTTCCAACACTCTTCTTGGTTCTGCATCAAAGCTTTCCAAACTTGGTCCTCGAGGTTTACCACTCTGCCTGTTTTACAGTTCTTTTGTCATAGCTTTTGTATTTTTAGCACACTCAAATATCTCATTCTGATTGACTGAACACGCTTGTTCTAGCTATTCATAAGCAAAAATCTATAGAGAGCCTGAAAACGGGCAGAAAGTGGCAGATCTTGAGGACCAGGATTGAGGAGTACTTAAAGTTCTCCATCTTTTTCTTTCTGCTCCCTGTAACTTCACTGTTCCTCTTCAGTTCCTTTCATTTATACAGATAATCTGTCTTGCCACAGCTGACCTTCATTCCTCTTCATACCTCCCCCTCTCTAGATGTTGATCCACCTGCTTCCTCCTCTCACTATAGATCAAAATGTCATCTGCAAACATCATGATCCATAAAAATTCCTGTCTAACCTCAACTATCCATCACCACAGAAACAAGAAAGAGCTTAGAGTTGATCCTCGGTGTAGTCCCACCTCCACATTGAACCCCTCTGTCTCACCTGCAGAACATCCCACCTCTGTCTTCCAGCGCTCATTCATGTCCTGAACTCCATCGTTCTTCTCGGACACTCCAGACTCATCCAATCCACAGCTCCTCTTTCTGTATCCTGTCATAGACTTTCTCTAGATCTACAATGACACATGCAGCTCCTTCTGACCTTCTCTGTTCTTTTCCAGAAACATCCTCAAAGAAAATGTTACATCTGTGGTTTTCTTTCTCTGCATGAAACCGTAATGTTACTCTCAAATGTTCCCTTGTGACCTCAGTCCAGCTTTATTCCTCTTTCTCATAGCTTTATTGTGACTCATCAGCTATTTTCCTCTGTAGTTTCTACCACTCTGCATGTTTCTCTTCTTCTTAGAATTGGAACCAGAACATTTCTTCCATATTCTTCATATATCCTCTCACTCTACAAGATCTTATTAAACAGTCCACTCTTAAACTCTGCTGCTACCTCTCCTAAGCTCTTCCATACCTCCACGGGTATGTCATCAGGACCAACTGCTTTTTGACTCTTCATCCTCCTCTTCCTCACTTTGTTGATTCTTACTTCTTGCTCCACAACATCCTCCTCTTTTCCTCTGTGTTCATTTTCATCATTCATCAGATGTTCTCCTTCCATATTTCCATCAAACTCGTGGAACCTGTCAACACATCTTCTTCTCTGTTGTTCATCACCCTACCCTGCTGCACATACATATAATTCTAACATTTTTGTTTTAATTTAGATTGAAATCAAGTAACTTTGTTTTTTGTTGTAAATTTTCCCCAATCCAACCAGGCTTCAGATTGCTTAAGGTTGTCTACGTTCATTTTTTGTAACCATTACCTATATATTAAAAAATAAAAAGATGTTTTGTTTTTAACTTCAAGTGCTGTCAATAAAGCCCATTTATTACTTTGTCAAATTATACAGTCCATCTGGAAAGTATTCACAGCGCCTCATTTCTTCCACATTTTAGGATATCACAGCCTTTTTTTCAAAATGGAGTAAATCAGTTTTCTTTCTGAAAAATTATTTGAAAAATATCCCATAATGACAATGTTGAAAAAGTTCTTTTGAAATTGTTGCAAATAAAAAAAATGAAACCCTGAAAAATAATATGTACAAAAGTATTCACGGCCTGCCTCTGTGGTGAGGTACAAGGCTGGGGAAGGGTCCAGAAACATTTCTGCTGCCGTGAAGGTTCCAATGAGCACAGCGGCCTCCATCATCCATAAGTGGAAGAAGTTTGGAACTACCAGGACTCTTCCTAGATCTGGCCGGCCATCTAAACTGAGCGATCGGGGAGAAGGGTCCTGGTCAGGGAGGTGACCAATAACCTAATGGTCACTCTGTCAGAGCGTTCCTTTGTGGAAAGAGAAGAACCTTCCAGAAGGACAACCATCTCTGCAGCACTACACCAATCAGGCCTGTATGGTAGAGCGGCCAGATGGAAACCCTTCTTACTAAAAAGCACATGGAAGCCCGTCTGGAGTTTACCAAAAGGCACCTGAATGACTCTCAGACCATGAGAAAGAAAGTTCTGTGGCCCAACGAGAGGAGTGGCTTCAGAACAACTCTGTCAAAGTCCTCGAGTGGCCCAGCCAGAGCCCAGACCTGAATTGAACACCTATGGAGAGATCTGAAAATGGCTGTGCAATGACGCTTCCCATCCAACCTGATGGAGCTTGAGCGCTACTGCAAAGAGGAATGGGCCAAACTGTCCAAAGAAAGGTGTGCCAAGCTTGTGGCGTCATATTCAAAACCACTTGAGGCTGTAATTGCTGCCAAAGATTCAGCAACTAAGTGTTGAGCGAAGGCTGTGAAAACTTATGTATAAATAATTTTTCAGATTTTGTATTTTTAATGAATTTGCAACAATTTCAAAAGAACTTTTTTATTGTCATTATGGAGTGTTTTCAAAGAATTTTTCAGGAAGAAAACAGATTTCATCCATTTTAGAAGAAGGCTGTGACATCATAAAATGTGGAAGAAATGAGGCGCTGTGAATACTTTCCGGATGCACATTAAGAATCTTTAAGAGTAAGAGAAAGGTCAGAAGCCATTCATGAAGAATTTGCCGAGGAAATATTTTATCTTGTTTCGCCATAAGCCAGGAAACAGATGGATCTTCAGTGACGGCACGGCGACTAATTCTGCTCTCATATTGCATTCTAGGTTACAATGAAGCTGTGAGAAGACTCTCCCCCCTCCCTCCAGCACTGATTGAACAGATGACTAACTACCCTCATTCTGATGAAAGCAAACAGAGACCTATCATCTCTCCTCACGTCTGTATTTGTGGTGCAGAGCGCTACACTTCGCCGTCTCCCCACACACCACCATTTGTCCAAAACAATTTGTGGAGAGTGGTCCTGGATCGGGATTGTAGAAATACATTAGCAGCAGACATTAGTAATATTGCAAGGCCATATGTGTGGCAGACCACTGAGGTCACCTGACACTGAAGGTCACCTTTTTCAGTAAAAATTATTAAGTGCTTCCCCTCTAATCAAATGAAACGTCCCACATACTGCCCATGCTCATAGCAACCAGTTATTTATAGGCTCCGGACAGTTGGTTTAATTTAATATTGAGCAATAGGATTATACATGGAAACAAATTACCTAAGTGGGGGTACTCAGAACCAAAATCTTTTAACAATGATGGAAACTACGGACACGATGTCTCTGGGCATTATTTCATTATTGGGTTGAGCTCCTGCATCTGTCAGCCGGGCCTGGCTTCTGGATGGGCCCACACATGTCCAGACTGACGCACAGCTGCTCCAGGCTCACGTAGGTCCACACCCCAGCCGTGACACTCTGCAGGGTCAGAGAGGGGATGGGCGGTCCTGTCCCGCCAGCAAACCCCGCTACAGTTTGATTTTTAGCTACAACAGTCGTAAATCTTATCTGGAACCGTTTGTGCTTCTTTAAAAATGAAGAAAGGCAAACATTGCAATAATAAACCAAACTGTCTTCCCTTAAAAGTGAAGGTTGGTGACGAGATTTCACTTTCTAAATATCAAGGAATGCAATTACACTTCAGCCTTAATTTCTCAGAGGCTGTCACATTCTCCTCTGCCATGCTTGCCAACTGCAATCAGAAATAACTCTGTCCCTTCAACTTAATGAAAAACAAGTATTTGGCCATAAACTTGTAGTCATCCTCTATCCAATCACATTGTCTTGAGTAATTAAAATGATTAGCTTAATTAGCTTAATTAACTAAATTTGACTACAGGACATGGCCATATGGTGAAGAAAAACAAAGATGGGAGCTAATTAAAGTTAAAATAATGCAGGTTTTAATTAACTCAACCCTTAGGCATCAACATTTTCAAATTTATCCAAGCTGATAATTAAAAAGTCCTCTTGCCCAAACAACATTTCTTCTCTGAGCTAATTAAATCTGGAAATAAATTAGCAACATGACGCTCCAAATATTAATTCCTGCTAGAAGATGACTTCACTTTCTAATGAAATTAATTAGCTGCACTGGACCCTCAATCAGATGCCAGCCGCTGTCCGTGAGCATAGACCTCATGTAATCTAGCGCCGGGCGAAGGGCCCGCGGGCAGAAATTTACAATTGTAATGAACACTGTGTGTCTCTCTTAATATACCCAATGAACATGTAAATCTATTTATGCCAACGGCTCCTTCATCTATAAAGAAGTGGTAAGACCAGCTAGTTAAAACTTTTTTCAGAGGGAATGTGTAGTGTGAAAGAGAGAGATAGCAAAGAACCACATAGCTGCCAAAAGCGATGCCAAGACCTGTTTCAGCAGCCCGTAAGGTTCCACAGGCTGTGCCGGAGCGTCTGCCAGCCTGTTACTGAAGACCCTCATGAATTCACCCTAATACACTGTGCTGGCAGCTCAAGGGGACAACACTGTGGACGAGAGAGAAAAGCAGTAAAGTGGATCTGTCTGCATTTTTAGGTCCATCCCATCCCCACTGCTTATGCATATAATTTAATGTAAACACAGAGGCAGCGCCGGAAAACAAATTATCTGCCATCAGGGCTCGGTTTAGACTCAATCTGAGTCAAGACGGCACCTTAAACAGCCGGCATGATTTCAAAAGAAATGAATCAGTTTGACACAGTTTATGGCATCAGCGGAAAAGCAGGTTATTCAAACAGATTTTAAGATTATGATTCCGGAGATAAGATGAAGATAACATTTTAATGATACCCATGGGGAGAAGCTCATGGAAATTAAAAGTTTTACTCAAAACAAGAACTCAGGTAGATGTTCCTGTTCCTGATAATAAAACTCTGTAGTTTGCTACAATGTTATGGTGAAGAAAGATTGCTCAGAGATAGAAGGAAGAAGCACATTTACCATGAATAATAATTTATCTCAGTGCCAACTCAAACATTACCAACTTCTTTTGATTTAAGTCCATATGACCATTCAATTTGAAATGTTGACAAATTATATTTTATTAAATAGTCTTTAAAATGTACAGATAGAACACATATAATCCATGGTGTCAATGGCACTGTGAAAAATTAATGGATTTGCATTTACTTCAGATCACTGCATGGTTCTTTGGTATGGGTGTCTGTACAGCAATTTGAATATTTCAGAATGTTTTGAAATCCATCCATCCATCCATCCATCCATCCATCCATCCATCCATTCATCCATCCATCCATTCATTCATTAATTCATCCATCCATCCATCCATTCATTCATCCATTCATCCATCCATCCATCCATCCATTAATTCATCCATCCATCCATCCATCCATCCATCCATTCATCCATCCATTCATCCATTCATTCATCCATCCATTCATCCATCCATCCATCCATCCATCTACTTTGTCATTCATTCACTCACAAATCTATCCACCTATTTATTTTTCCATCTGTCTATCTCCTCACCAATCTGTCCATCAATCTATTCATTTAATCATCTATCTGTTCTCACGCCAATCAAGCCATTCATTCATCAAGACATCCATCCTTCCACGCATTCGTTTATTCATCCTTATATCCCTTCAATTCATTCATTCTATCCTCTTGTCTATCCGTCCATCCATTTATCCATCCACCTGCCCTATTTTTTATCCATTCATCCACCTATCCATGCATTTTTCCATCTAACTATCCATCCACCCATCCATCTATCCGTAGCTGCATTTTCTAAAATAGAATCAACTTGATTTCAGAAATTCAGAAGAATACTTTGGGATTCTACACTGTAAATTCCAACACTAAATCTCAGTATTTGACCTTGTTCAAGAACTCTTTACAGTAAATGGGGTTTTCAGTCATGGTGTTCTTCTTTTCTTTCTGTTGCGTGGCACATGGATCTGCACAACAACATATGAATTACACTAGTAGTGTTTGTTAATTTGATTTGAGATGGTTTATTTCAAGCAACCAGACGAGAATAATACATATGAAACACAACCAACAGAGGTTTACATCCGTAAAAACATATCAAACATAGGATAACTAGGCTTAACATGATAGATTGCTTGAAAGGGAGTGGGAGGAAACAAACTTAAATAATCCCACCCTGGCTCGACCTTGCCATTTTCTTTGCATGAATCCGGTTTGTAACTTATGATCAGATATTCATACCATACCAACATAGATTCAGGTCATTAAGAATCCTTAAGTAACAATAAATCCTGTGGCTATGCAAGTAGAAATAACGCTATTTAAGATACATCATAGAATATACAGATCAATTATTAAAATTAAAAATATTTTTCATTAGAAAATCAGCAATATAGAGCAAGGATCCCACATCAGAAAAATATAAGTAGATTATAATTATTACTTTCTTTCATTGGAAAAATTCCTAACAAAGATTAAGTTTCATAAATCAATTAAGTCATTTACAAAATCAATCTCAGAAATCAAAAATATGTGCAGAATATTTTCATTAGAAAAATCTATAGTCATGAATCACACTTTAGGGAACAAAGTGAAGTGACATGATTGGGGTCTTTGTACTCTGTCCTGTTGGATCTCTTCGACGAGTTGCATCATAGGTGTTAGATTTGAGTTCCATCAGTGGAGTTAGCTTAGCTTGGATGTTGGATGTTGGCAAGCGCAATTCTGAGGTCTGCAAGGTCAGACGTGTCTTTGTTTTTCTTCTGTGCCATGCTTAGCTCTCTATATTACAGAATTACTATTTTTTCAGTAATTCAGTGATAACTCAAATTTAAAGTTGCTTGAAGACGACAAAGATGAGGAGAGCTGTTGACACACATCCGCTTGTGACCTGGAACCAGATCCCTCCATCCTTGTTAATGTTTTCATTGAGCATATGCCAACCAGAAATGCTCTGTACACGTCAGCGGCTGTTCTTCCGGATGAATATCAGTACATTCATAAAAATATAATCATGTAGACCCCTGACAAATGCTCTTTTTCTTAATAAAAGCAGTTTTGACACACTCCTCCACAGCCCACTGAATGAACCAGAAGAAGCAGGAATCATGACCAAGTTTGAAAGTGTCTGCTGGGTAAACATGGTGCAGTGAGGAGCCAAAGGCGTTTCACACCTGACACTCATACCTGATATTCGGAGTAATGGGTCTTGTCACTTGTCTTCTTCCTGCTTTTTTTCTGCCCTGGTCAGGGCTCGTTCTAACGAATAGTTCCCACATTTGAACAGGTATTAAAACTGTATGGGTGGAACGAAAATCTAACCAGATCAACTGAAAGCAGTTTTTTGCAATTCTATTTGTTCAAACAAAGTCTGCAGGCCTATGGGACACTGTTGAAACTCTCTCAGCTTAATTAAAAAAAGAAAAATACATTTTTTTTTTCAAAACAGTCATGATGTACATCATCATATAGTTTCGGTGCTCTTTAGTAGACATTTTCCAGTAACTGTGAAAAGAGGAGGCGAACACCAAAAGGCACTATAACACTATAAGGCACACCTAATGTCCCACTCCGATCTTCTTTTGATCTTTTGTAAAAGAGTTCCCAGTGGTCTTTTAATTGTGATTACACTGTTTTTATCCCAAATCCTAAATCCTGTGTAGTTATCTAGGACTTAGTTTGCAGAGTTCATCAGGCATTTGTCTCTGAGTTGTGGGGACTGTTGGCACAGTTAGCCTGCGCTCAATTCCCATCATCCCTTTGTTTACACTCCCTCCTGCTAGCTTACAGGCCCTCACAACCCCAAGCTATCATTAATGGTACAACAAAAATGGCGAGCAACATTGGAGCTATCCAGAAGTACAGTTTTGAGCCAGATTCCAGCTCATACGAGGAAAACTAAGACGTACATGGATCTAGTGTCCACAAGTGGATGCATCAGAATGGAACAGAGCAGGGAGCTTATGGCCCACCAACTGTAGCACTTAACTCCCAGCTACAAGCTTATTCCAATTAAATTTTTTTGTCTGCTCCTAATTCACAACAATTTGAATAAAGAAAAATTCTGAAACGCAATTTCAATCTTAATTTTCTTTTTATATGTCCTCCGTCATCATTTTTTCTTCAAAAGACGACCGCAACGAACCCTGAGGAAAATGACAGAGTGATTTTGAGAGGTACACAGTGCTCTGTCAAATTATCAGTTTCTTTTTTTCTAAACAATTTTGGATGCTATTGTGAATATGCTAATGCAGCTAACATGTAGCAGTGTTTGTTGTTTTTTACACTAAGAAGGTTGGAATTTAGTGTCGTCACAGTGACATCTGTCTCAGCAGTATTACTGTTTTTTTATGTATCAAACAAGGTTGGGAGTAACAGGTACTGTGAAAACTTTAATGTGGCTTTTGTGTAGCTTTTGTCTTGCTTAAGGCGCCTTATAGTTTGGTTCACCTCTTATAAAGCCCAAGTTTGCAAATAGACTATTTATTGAGTAAACAATCCAGTGTGCCTTATAGTGGGTTAAATACCATAGTTAATGTCAATGTTGGAAGTTCATTTTTCTCTAACAGTAGATAGAACAACATTTCTTTTGGCATTATATTTGTAATCTCTGCTTCTCTGGTAGCAGCCATGTTCATTTTCGTGAATCTGATGTTTAATTTGACCTTAAGTTGGCCATCAGTGATTCGTAAACTTCCTTTCTGGTTTTAGGAAGAACTAAGTTTAGGAAAATGTAGTTGGAACACCTGAAAGAAATACTTCAAGTGAATTGAGGCAGATAAAATAAGCCCTTGGTGCTCCTTAAAGCCTGCCAACAGAGACAACAGAGGAGTCTTCATGTTACAAAAGTTATTTGGCCCAAACTTGGCCCACACCTGCTGTGGCCTTTGGCCATTGCTTTGACCAACGGTAGTGACGGCTTGAGCTGAAAACAACTCAGAATGGAGACTTCATTGCTGTTGTGGACAGCACTGTAGTCCACAATCTGCACAGCTGTAAATGTCATTGTTTTACTATTGCACACAGTTGCATTTATTTAAACAAACCACTCTAAAACTATTTGGTTCTTCAGGGGCCATTTGTACTCCCCAGTACAAAGCCTAAACTGCTCCGCCTTGTCTTCCCTCACAAACACATTTATGTGCAGAGCATGCAGTTCCTCATGACAGTATTTTATTTCAAAGCCAGCGTGTGACATTTGAACCACATCTGTCCCATACAGCACATGCCACAACCCGAGTTAGCTCCTGACCTTTGAGCCACATAACTCTTGTTAGTGCCATGATGGAGCCAAAGGTAGTGTGGGTCAGACCTGAATGTGTCTGCGTTGTGGTGTGGCTCTTCCGAAGCTCTCCCACTCTGGCCCGATGGCGTTACTGCCTCTTGATGGAGGAGGCATTCATTTCAGCGTGGCGGCTGAAGATGCTGTGGCCTCCCTCCCGGCCTTGTTCTTAAAATCCCTTTAAAATTGAGATAATTGTGTTTACTGGATACAGAGTGGCTTTCAGTCCATGCAGGCAACAAACTCTGAAGGAGGGGGAAAAAGCTGCTCTTTTGATTCTGTCACTTTTTCAATAATTAATGCTCGCCTCTGGCAGTTTTGATCCGGTATGTAAATAGTTTCTCATCCCATTATGCACAGTATTGATGAATGTGACAAAATTCTAAAAGATGACAGTCCAGCTCGTGCGGTTGTGGGCAAACATTACAATACACTAATGACCCAGTCCTTTAATGTCATCCCATCTGAGACATTAGAGAATTTGAAATTAAAGGTAGAGTTGGCTCACAGAGCAAAATGGCCATCTCATCTGAGTGGAAAACCCACATCAGTCAGGATGTGGCTGTGATGCGCCTGAGCTGAGCTTAAAGCTAGTTATAGATCACATCAAAGGAATGTCATCATGCCCAACAGCTACGCATGCCATTTGGATCCCACTGAATCTCATCCTTTAGTTCAATTTTTCAAGCGATCCCTTCTCCTGCTTCCATGCTTAGACACCATTAAAAAGGAAAATACACTGTTTTCTGCATCAGCCTTCGTTATTCCACAGACTTGTCCTTGTTATCTCGATGGCAGTAAACAAGCACGTTTCTCAGAATTCGCAGCTCAGAATTAAAGCTGTTCGACAAAGTGGTCAGGACTGTAGGTGCAATTAGCGCTACAAAGAAACATTGCGATATCAACAAGGAGGTGCAGTGACCTTTAAAACAAAGGCATCCTAAACATGTAATAATAGAAACACAGCAGCAAGTTCCATGTGGCCCTAACTCATTTATTTCAGCTGCTTTTCATGCTTCTTTAACAAAAAAAAAAACAAATGACTGTGCTGTCTGTGATCATGCTGCTGAGGCTGAGACTCGTCACGCAGAAGAGCAGACGATTGGGTCAAATACACAGCTTTTATACCGAGCTCTCAAGCTTCTAATCTTTGTTTATTTCATCTTTTAGGAACTATTTTACTAATCTTAAAAGAGATTTGACTTTTTTTCCTAGAGTTTCTTTCAGAGGCAACTGAGCAGGACTGATTAATGCTGAATGGTACGGTGGCCATGAAGTGCAAATCACGTCAACGAATCACGCGACGCAAAAACATTTAAAAAATCCCCCAAAAAAGCAAAACAATTAATAAAAAACAATTTTAAAGGTTAGAGATAAAAACAAAATTCCAGAGACCAAAGCACACACAAAAATTGGAAAACAAATGTCATTTCTGGAAATTAAAACAAAACCTGTAAAAAAAGCAACAACAAAAAGAAAGAGGTAAGTACTTTGGGGCACCACTGATTATATGATAAAGTTTAAGAAACGTATAAATAAACTTGAGTTGAATTGGGTTCTGAAATTGAGTTTCGATTCCTTATATGTCATTTTTTTTTATTATTTGTATTGTTTCTTTTAATTGTCATAGTGATCTTTAATATGTTTCTGCATAAAGCGATTTGTTGATGTGATTTGAACTTCAGGGCCCCCGTAGAAAGGTCATTTAAAACATCTCTCAGGAAACACGGGAGGAAAATGTTTGGAGATGATGTATTCAGAAATGAAAACTGCCGCCCTCCCCCCAAAGATACATTTAATGACTTAATACCCCTTAGACAGCATACAGATGTCATCCGTAGACCTGATGGCACATGTACCTGCAGTAAAAACAAGCTGTCTTTGAGCATCAAGATTTCCTTAAATGAGTCTTTCCGTGTCTGCAGCTGCACCTCTGCTGACCTGCCTCACACAAGAGAGGTTAATCTATGACAGGGTTAAAAACTTATCTGGCCTCTCTGGTCACATAACATCCCAATTACTTTAACAATCTGGCTGTGAGAGGAGGTGGCGGTTGCGGGCTGTTGGGAATGGTTCCGGGCGATGAGATGGCAAGAAGAGAAATAGAAGAGATAAAAGTCTGTCTCAGAGTAAAAGATAAGTTTTTATCTTAATCTAATGACTCCACTGCCTTAATTTGTCAGATCTGGCTTTGCTAGAAGAAATGGGGGAAGGGAGGGGTGTTGTTGCAGTGGGGGGGTTTCTGTACACAGTGTTAATAAGGGACCTCTCTCAAGTCTCTGTGAAAGAGCAGAAATGATCTTCAGCAGAAGATTCAGCAGCAACAGCAAGATGTGCCTCATTCTGTGGATTTTTTTTCTACATTTCTGCTAACAGTCGCTAATTAGCACCTTATCACCCTCCAAGTAGCTCCATACTGAGGAGATGCCAGGCGCACTGGTATTTATAACCCAGTGCTCGGGAGACAAAACAGCTCTGTGTGACCAGATCAAACACTGTCGCTGTCCTTACACGGAGGCTTTTATTTTTTTCTAACAAAAGAGCTACAACCCCAACCTAACACCAATCTCGGCATTTAATTTGGTTTCTGAACACTGACATAAATGGAGATGGACAAAACATCACAGTGAAGTCAGCGATAGAAAATGCCTTTCCTTCGATTCGAACCAAATGAAGTCAATTCAATAGCCATTTTTCCACGGTACAGACTTCGCCATTTTAGAACCAGACAACTCTAGTAAGTGGTGATTGGTCCGATTCGTTCTGAGTAATCATTTATATGGCAACCATTCTGGCCAATTAGGAGTAAGCCTGTTAGAAAGCCACACCCATTCTACTGAAAGCGGGCTCGGGAGAATCTGCCAATCAAACATTGGGAATGTACGAGGTGGGGGTCAGCGGGCGCCACGTGCTTTTTACTGAGGCCTCTAATTGGTCAGTTTATAACTTGAAATAAAGAACATAAATTGTGAATTAAAAAAATAAGTCTAGCAAGAACATTTTAAAAAGAGGTACCAGAGCAAGAATGGTTATTCTGACAAACATAATGACTGAGTAGAAAGAAATACTTCTTCCTATTCTTGATTATTGTTTTTCAATAACAAAAAAATGTTTTACTTCTTTTTATAGCAACATTTATTTTATTATTTCTTGATCCCTATATTTAAATATTCCAAAAATAAATATAAAAACGTGAAAAAAAACAACTCCAGAACAATTATGCTGTAAATTCAAGGAAATGTTTTATTAAAGCATTTCTGTTAGACTGTTTTTCATTTAACTAAAAAGCGAACAGACTTGTTTGTGTAATAAGCCACCTAGTGGATACCCGGAGAACCGATGTGGCTTCAGTCACTCTTTAAAAAAAAAAAAATAAAAAAATTGTGCTCTCTCCTTTGGTATTTCCAAACTTAACATTGACCTAAATAAATAAAGAGAAAGAACCCTGCTGGTTTGAGATTGACACCAGACTGGACAATAAGCCCAGTCAGCTGTCTATTCAACAAACAGTCACTAAACACAGTTTAAAATGAGGAACAGTCCGAAGCAAAAATGCTTCATGTTTAAATTGCCCCCCCAGACAAACAAACAAAGAGAGACAGACAGAGAGACAGACAGACAAATACATTGTGGTTTAATTTCATTAAACATCTCCTGTTGACTTTTATTAGATTGCATTAATTGAACATTTTTATGTTGATGTTTTAAGCTAAAACGAACATGTTTTTAGTTGGTTTTAGTTGTCCCTATTGATTTTCATCCACTTCATGCTCATCTTTCAGAAGAGTTATTTACATATAGTCGTCAAGTTGTCTGAAAATATGTCCAATGCTGCTATGTTTCCTTGAAAACTTGTGTTGTGCATTAAAATAAAATATTTATAAAAAAGGAAAACAATTAGTTACACATGCAATATAAAAACCAACGTTTTTCTTTTGGATAAAATCCTGGATAAGATTGAAGTGTTAATGTTCTTTCAGTCTGATGCGATGCACACACAGGACATTATCATCAGTCCCTGCTTGGTCAAAGTTTGATTTTGTTAACTTTAACATGCATTCAATGGACACAAGTTTTGTACGTAGAGCCCGAAAACAGTGATAGAAACTTGAATAGCTATGTATGAGTTTTGAACATGTTCATGCACATTTATGTAGACTTTTCATTGGAAGTGGCCGTTTGAACGTACAGTTTCCAATAGTGTGAACGCAGCTTCAGGTTTCTGCTGCACACGGATAAAAGTTCCGTAAGCCACAACTTAAGTGCTTAAAACGAAAATATTTTTAATTTGCATGATCGCCTCTAGGTGTTCATGTCCTCACATTTAGCAAAATCACTAAAATAAAAAAAAGATTATGAATCATACATAAAGAAGAGGCTGCTGGAGTTTGAGTCAGAATGAGAACCCAAACTGTAAAGTTCTCAGCAGAACATGAATCAAGGTTTATGGTTGCTGTTGAAGTGCTGACCGTTTAAAATACATCTGTGAGATAATGACTTATGCATACATTTATCAGCCAAGCCACTGGTGTGTACAAGCTTCACTAATGTGGTATGAGTGTGTTTATTTCCTGCATGGATGGCTTCCTGAAACTTGGCTCCAAAGGTGACATGGTTTACTAACACAACCAGACTTAGACAAGTGAAGAGGAAAGAAAAAAAAATCTTTCTTGGGCTGTAGCTTTCTTGATGAGACAAAGAAAAGAGAGAGTGAGCATTGTGTGAGAGCAAACCTCAATAGATTAATTTGGAGTGTTCACTGAATTGTGATTCCTTTTAATTAATGACAAAATTAATTGCTTTGTTAATGTGCTCCTGGAGGAAATGAGCTGTTGGCAATTCCTGCAGCACACAAAAGGAGGGCAGATCTCTCTTGACATTTCTGCAAGTTTGGCAGAGTAACGGTGCAACCGCTCACGTTGGGTAAAATTAGATCTGAAGGATTCTTTTTGGCATTGTTGGGAGACATGGATTCACATCATGACTGAAATTAAACTCATGTGACAAAGCTAAAGCACAAAGATAAAATGCAAACACAAAGAATTTAAACCTATAAAAGCAAGGCACAAAAAGTCCCATTGTATTTTATATTTTATTTGTGTTTTTTAGAAGGGTAACAATTCTTTTTTCTTTTAACAATTCCTCTTTTAACAATTCAAATCATCTCATAATTTGTGGTTGTTGATATGATTCAATGAGTCAATTTTGGTTCATTTTGAACAATCTGATTCACTGATCAAAGATCGATCCAGGACATCTTTATCCAAACCAACCAGTGTGTCTCAGAGTTAAATACCTGATACTGAACAGTGCAGGTGAAGTTTTCCAGATAATCAAGTGTAAATTAAATGTGTGTACAAACAAGTAAACAAGAATGAACGTCAAATCCATTCACATTTTAGTTTCATCCCAGTGTTGTGTTTCCATTCTACCACACTGCATGGTCACATGTATTTGCTGAATTCAAAATGTTTCCACACACTGGACTGGAATGACGGTTGATCAGTTTTTGCTGCCTCACGTGTGTTGTCCTCTATGATGGTAATCCGTCGTTTTTAAGGTATGACAAAATAGACCTTTTCTATCTCAATCTGAATGGCATTTTCTGTGATTGATTATAATCAATTAATTTCATTTGGAAATAATTGTATAATTGTATAGGTCAGTTCAATTTGATTAAATTAGCAACTTGCCTCAGACAGAATAATCTGGTTGGATAAATCGATTAATCAATTATTCAGTTAATTGTTACACTCCCAGTATTTTTACATAAGCATTAGTATTTAAAAAAAAACAGCAGTGCAATATAATCCAGATGTCATTCTGTCAAAAGCTTTGATTGGGTGTCATTGCAAATACACTAACATGGCTAACTTGTCGCTGTGTTGAACTGTGTTTTTCTATACATGTTGCCAACAAGGTTGAGAGTTAGTGTAGTGACTGTAAGACTTGTCTTAGCAGTAGGCCAATCAGTCTGTTTTATTTATGTATCTCAAGCAAGATTGGGAGTTACACGTATAGTGAATATGCTACTGCGGCTAATGCTTCCAACATAGCTAACATGCAGCGTGTTACTATCAATTTACTTTAAGTGGAAGGGGTGTGGACATCAAACAAGCTCAATCATAATTGGTGACTGTAGCTGCCCCAAAAGACTGACTCCCCCAGTATCACAAAAAAAAAAAAAAAATGAAAGAAGATGTAAAAAAAATGTATCAGAACAAAAATGGTTATTCTGACAAATAAAATGACTGAGTAAGAACTGTTTTTACTTTACAGAAGTCTTTGGGATTTTGGCTTCTTGGAACCAGCGGGTATTTCCCATTTGGAAGGTGAGGGGGAAGGGTCACTCAGTCTAGTTCCTATATACAGTCAAGGATTTTGATGCATGTTCTAGAAAACAAAAGCCAGTCTGTATCATTTTTATGATTTTACACAAACATTTGAGAAAAATCCCACAGTTCCACATTTTTTTCAAGGAGTGTTGGAATCCTTCAGAACAGGAGAGGTGCTGCACCTCATCCTGTTCTTTGAGTCGTTTAGTTAATGTTGAATTTGGCCTCTGTGGTGAGTTCAGATGAGCCACCTTCAGTCTAAGCTGCCTTCAGATGACATTAACTCTGTGAAAACAGCACGTTCCTAACTATAACCCTGAGTCTTTAATGACGGCACACTGTGCTCCTCCACAAAGATGTGTGTTTCTCCAATTTTCATGACTCTTAAGGCTTTCTGATGTGTCAGTAAGTGCACTTGCTGAATTGAACGAGGAGCCTTTTTCCTTCCAGCACTGTATTTCGTTGCAGGAAGTGCATGTTCACGTAGGTGTCACCTTGTGTTTTCTGCACCTCCCCAAATAACAAACAAACAGCTGCATGTTCAGCTGGAAGGCAGGACAACAGGGCATCCGTACTAGCTTAATATCAGCAAGCAGGCGTTTCCCTGCACGGGCCTGTCGAGCATGATGTACAGAAGGAAGCGGTATCTTCTCCAGCAGTGCTCTGATTGTTTGATATTTTTATTAACATGTCCTCAATCATCAATCACCGTGGGTCTGAGTGAGGCTGATCCTCCTCTCTGCGCTGCATCAGATTGCAGCTGCAAGTCAAACTTATCGGACACCATGCCGCGCGCCTCACACTTCCTGCAGTGTTACACTTAAATTCATGTTACACCCAAACTTCAGCGCGGAGAAGAATTCAATATACATAACATTATGTAAATAGACGGCTGGGATTCCAGCTTTTCACCCTTTATCTGTTTTTCATTGATGCTGGAGACAAACGGTGTTGGACGGGTCGTAAGCACTTCTTACAATGTCAGGATGTCATATCGCTTCAAAGACGACGTCCCCCTTTATTTGTTTGCATTTCTTGACATTTCACGCTCAAAATGGGACACATTAAAGCATTGCTTAAGCACAGTGCTGTGTCTGTTTGCATCACGGCGCTGATACTTTCCTGCATTTGTTTTTCTGCTGCGTTCCCCTGACTCAGCCGCGCACATTTTCTTGTCATACCAACTTGCCAGTGTACGCAAAACTGTCAGACTCCCTTAAAGGCTGTGGATGCTATGTATAATTCCTTTAACACAAGGCTGGGCAGATATCCTTATCATTGTTGTAATGGCGTGCTCATGCCACCCTGCATCCTGCGAGCTTGCACAAGGCAGCTGGTAATTCCTTTAATTTATTCACGTCAACCCGCAGTGGATCATACTGCGCCGCTCCTGTTGTGATGACGGGCAGAATACACGGCTGGACACTCCGCAGCGTTCGTCCTATAGAAGTGAGCACAGGGTCATGTGTAGTTTTTGTCCCAGAGCTCATGAAAACACTTTTTTGACTGTTTCTGCAGCCACAGGCTCTGCTTCCATGTGCACACATGAAAGTTTGCAGTCCAGGACAAAAAGCACTGACGTGTCTCCACATCTATGTGGTTCCTCTTTCACCCATTTACACCAAAGCTTTTGCTCCGGCGTTTACATTCTTTCAACTAACGTAACTCTTCAATGGTTTGGGCAGTTAACATAATTCCAGCTGATTCTGAAGCAGTGAAAAGCGGCTTTGCATCGGTATGCAATACTTTATGTCCGAAATGTGTTGCATATCTGTGCAAAGCCGATAATATGCAGCTGATTCTCCGCGTCAGAATCAGCTGATTCACACTGATTGCATAACCGGTTGAAGTCACGGGATGTTAAAGAACCAGTGTTTAGGTGTCGCCGACAACATCTCAGGTGTTAACCTACTTCTATGAAAATGGCGTCTTTGGCGTTTTATGACAGAATCTGAGAAGAGCAGAAGTGTGAGAACCGTCCAATTCTTCTACCTAAACCAGACTCTGGACATTTGGTTCTCTGATTAAAATCTGTGTTGATGCTTCCAAAAGAATGTATGCGCACCATAGGTGTGGATCTGAGGTGGGTTTGACTTCCACAAGGGTCTCGGCTTCAGTGCTCAGGAAAGATGCACAGGAGAGGTAAAAACATAAATATTACATCCAGTTTTTTATATAGATGATAAGCGGCCAAAAAGTGTCAAATATTTCAATTTGTTACAAAAGCAAGAGTTAAAACAGTCACTGCAGGATGTCATAGTGGAGCAGGGGATTAAGACCCCTCCAGTAAACACAAAATACTTTAACAAATAATCTCGTCCTCTGCACAAAGATGACTCTTCCAATGAAAAGTCTACATAAATGTGCATGAACATGTTCAAAACTCATACATAGCTATTCAAGTTTCTATCACTGTTTTCGGGCTCTACGTACAAAACTTGTGTCCATTGAATGCATGTTAAAGTTAACAAAATCAAACTTTGACCAAGCAGGGACTGATGATAATGTCCTGTGTGTGCATCGCATCAGACTGAAAGAACATTAACACTTCAATCTTATCCAGGACTCTAAGGGTTGGGTCTGACTGTACAGGTTTAATGGATGTTTCATGAACATTTAAATTGCATTTATGTCATTGTATGCCTCAAAATCATCATTGAGACTGTACTTTTGTTTAAAATACTTATACAAATGGTAGTGGTAAAAGAGTGAAAGTAAGAAAGTCTCAATCAGGAAAACCTGAAGAATCTAGCTGCATCTCTTGCTTTGTGATCCTTCCTGTTTATCAGATCTTCACCTCGCAGAGCGTCCAGGGCTCTCAGGACCTCAGGGGCTGTTCTTTTGGCTGTTAAGTTAGAACTGGGACATGAGGTGAGACCTCGGTTTTATTGTTCTGGTCCTCACCTGTGGAAGAGCCTCCTTCTTCTCCCCTGAGGGAGATTTTTTAACCCTTTGACTACCCGATCAACTAAACATTTGTACATTTGTTAAAGAAAAATGGAAGATTACCATTTTAGCTGGGAACGACTCGGGGTCCCCCCAGAGGAGCTGGAGGAAGTGGCCGGGGAGCGGGAAGTCTGGGCATCTTTACTTAGACTGCTGCCCCCGCGACCCGGTCCCGGATAAGTGGAAGAAAATGGATGGATGGATGGATGAATGGATGGACCATTTTAGCTAGCCGTTTAGATATTGTGCTAAGACAATGTTCATTTTAAATTCTTTTGTGTAGGTACCGAATCAACTAATAATCCAACTTTAAGAGTCTGTGTTTTCAGAGTGGTTTTCCTGGTTTTGTTCAGGCTATTGAATTGAGGTTTTTGTCTGTTTTTCTTGTGGTTTTTCCCTCTGAGCTCACCAGGTTTATGTTTGTGGTCAGTGCAGCTGGTTTCTGCAGGTCTGTCATCCACAGTAATGTTTTTAAATCACTGTTTCAGCTGTTTTTATGTGAATTTTCCGTCTACTGCATTTGAACCCTTCTTTGACAGAAGGATCTCAGTGAACAAAACAATCAGTCACCCTGTTTACATGCACTCCAAATATCTGATCATTGTTTCTCCAGTTTTCTGGTCTTTCAAGTAATATGAAGTCAGAATAATCCGATGTCCTTTAATCCGTAACAGCAGATTATATTTAAGTTAAAACATGTGGATTTCTCTCCAAAAAACAACACATTTTATTTTGAATGCATCGTTTTTTCACCTTTTTTTATGTTTTGTAGTTTAACTTCTGAGCATGTGCAAACAAAATACAGGAAGTCACGCTAGACTCCAGGGTGCATAAACAAGGCATTCAGAGTTTCCTTTTAGCAGAGCAAAAATGAAGAAGAGCAGCATGTGCTGTTTATTTTACAGTTTAGTTCCTGCATTTGCATTTTTAATGCTGCGATTGTCTGGCCTGCAATGAACAGAGAAGTTTCAAAGTCACATCCCTCTATAAAATCAATCAGACAATAAACTCCCATGCAGACCAGAATGTTTTGATTATCAGATTTCACTAGTCCATTTGCATTTATCTGTGTGTTGTCTGAGTTTTATGGCCACGTAAACAGAGTCACTGACTAAAACTTACTGACAATATGATATTGATCAATCCTGTTTATTTCAATTAATAATACATTTAATTTAAGTTTAATCCTAATAACATCATTAATATCATGGTTTTATTTTTTACACTTTATGTGCTGTTTTGCATCAAATTTTCACTAATACAATCATTTAATAAGGAGTAGCAGTTTTCATGTGTGAATATTCATCCTTCATTCATTCATTCCTTTTCCAATCCGCTTTATCCCTTTCGGGGTCACGGGGCTGCCGGAGCCTAACCCGGCTACTCATGGGCGAAGGCAGGGTACACCCCTGGACTGGTCGCCAATCTGTCACAGGGGCCACAATCACACACCCATGCACACTCACATCCACACCTACGGACAATTTAGAGTAACCAATTAACCTATGAAGCATGTTTTTGGACGGTGGGAGGAAGCCGGAGTCCCCGGAGAAAACCCACCATGCACGGGGAGAACATGCAAACTCCACACAGAAAGGTCCACCAGCCAGGACTTGAACCGGGAACCTTCTTGCTGTGAGGCAGGAGTGCTAACCACTGCGCCACCGTGCAACCCATGTGTGAATATATTTTTGATAAATGTATTTTATTATTGTTTTTGCTGTCTTCTTTAATTGTTAAGGATTTTGAGTTATAATATTTTTTGTGTAAATAGCGTTTTTTCAGACCTGATTCTGATATGCAGGTAAAGAGAAAACATGCAAAAAACCAGACACCTCCCAACCCCAAGGCTCAGGGTGAGAGGTTGGTACATGACAGCATTATCTAGATGCCGCAGCTTTTACTGCATCCCACAGATGCTTTGGAAGGACGGGGATCTCTGCTGAGGTTTAAGGAGGTTGATGAGGGATGTGGCATGGTAACCTGCTGGAAGGCTCTTTATGTCAGCTTCTAACTTGTGTGCAATGTCCTCTAAAATGCAAATGTCATGTTAATTTCCTATGCTTTTTGTATGATTAATTAAGCAAATGTAAAATGTGTTAATGGGGGTGCACCCTCATGCTGTGGGCAGCTACAGCTCAGATGGTGAAGTAGGTTAATCAGAAGAGAAGAGCAGCATTCATTGTCTTCTCGTGACGAGCATCCTCCAGCAGGACACTTAAACCATCAAGGGGTGCTTCTGGAAAAATGTGTTTGGAACCAAAGCAACTTCCAACAAATGTGATGTGGAACAACCTTTAAAGTCACCAACAACGACCAGAATCTGCTGCTGCTATGTAAGAGTCAGAGAGCTGAGATGTGTTGCACTACATTTTTTTTGTTTTTATCTACAGCCATTTGTGGCGATGTTTTCTTTATCTGGGAGTAGACTTGAGAGCGAACCCACTGGAGGTGTCCTCTCCCATGTGCCCGCCTGCTTGTCTTACTGCAGTCTGCTGTGCCATGTGGAGCCCCAGATGTAGCCTGCAGAATAATCCACCCTCCAAAAAAGTCCATCTGCTCCTGCGTTGACACTCTCTAAGCCTCTGCAGCTCACGGACACGAGGGTCACTGATGTTGAAGCATTTAAAGGAGAAGGACGTGAAGGTTTGGGTGCTTGTGTTGCTTGTGTGGACGGGCTAAAGCTCGGTCCTCCAGGCTCTTCAGAGCAAATGCCAACCCTGCTTTGATTGATGCAAGCACAAGTTTGCTTTGGATTCAAGCATCTCATTTTATTTTAGATTTTATTTTGCAAAAACAACAATATGTGAGAACAGAATTTGTACGGATTGCCAAAATAAAAGGTTTTTTGAAGTGCAGTGTAACAAAAAAGTAAACGGCTTAAACCAACATGATGATCTTTAAGGGCAGACTTGTTTGTTCCCCAGTTGGTTTTCTGAAAAGTCCAGATCAGTGGCTCTGATCCATGACAGGAAGCTGACAAGTGGCTTGTTGCCATCAGAAAACAAACAAAAAAAAACATTCTTTTTGGAAAACTGGCTAAACAATCAAAGACACAGTCCCCTTTGAGTATTTCCTCATTTATTTTGTCTTCATTTATTAACCCTCAGTAGCCTCTGAACTTACTATGAGTTTGCCAGTCACATCAGCTGTTTACAAGGTTGCAGAAATGACACCGACCCCCCCATTAGCATTGTTTCCATTTACATTTCAACATGAAGGTTTCAAACAGTTCTTAGCTTTAAAATTGGAAACAAACATAACAAGACTTATGACATTATTATGATTACGACACCTCTCAAAATAGGAACGTAGTATGTGGTTCAGTGAAGATTGGCCTGGTCTTTTAGACACGTTTCACATTGTTTTGAATTTGTCCTTGATTTGTTTGTGGATTTATACATTCTTATTTTGTTTCTGCATGTTTGATATATTTCCTTAAACATAAAAATGTGATATCAATTTTACTGAAAAATTGTTTCACAGGATTGATTTTTTTTTTGTTTCAGGTTGATTGTGTAATATAATCAAAATATTTATCAGTAAGATTAGAAGCTGGGGTTGAACTAAAAGATTTATAATAAACTTTGCCACAAAAACTGTTAAGATTAACATTAACACATTTACAAATTAATAGAGCAAATTTTAAAGCACAAAAATCCAATCTCGAAAGGGCCTCCGACTACTAAGTGACTAAGATGATAACTGAAATTGTGTACACACATTAATTCATGGTGGGAAAAAAAAAAACTTCAGAAACAAACTTCAGAATAAACATGTCACATCCTCATCTAAATAAGAAGAGAAATTGTTTCATAAAAATGTTGTGAAATAATTTGAAAGATCAAGCAAAGCATGAAACACAACAAGTAAAGTGCTGTCTCTGCAAACTCAAGGAGAAGGGGAAGCCTGAATTCACAGATCTAAGTGATACACAAACAACTCTAAAATTTTGTATTAATCTGTTCTGAATATGGAATTGAGTTCTGGACATAATGAGAATAGAGAAGACTATGTGATACTGAAGAAAAGTTTGGAGCCATTGGGGCAATAGCTGGTTAAAAAACATTAACTGCATATAGAGAACTGGACTGAGAAACCCCTCCCCTCTGGCGTTCCAAACAGGAAGTACTCGATGGCTCCACAAAGTCAAAATCCTATAAGCTTCATTTGAGAAGCTATTACTAGCTATTACTCAATCATTTTATTTGTCAGAGTAACACATCTTGCTCTGATATTTTCTTCTCAAAATCTTCTTTCTAATCCTGTTTTTTTTCATGATATTTTTTTTTTATTTACCGCTAGTTGTTCAAGTTATAAACTGGCCAATCAGATGCCTCAGGAAAAGCATGTGGTGCCCTCTAGTCCCACCTCGAACATTTGATTGACAGATTCTCCCGAGCCCGCTTTGAGTTGAAAGGGTGGGGACTTGGAGCAAACTTACTCCTAACTTGTGACAGTAGTTGCCAAACAAACGTTCACTCAGACAGACTCTGGCCAATCACTGTTGTCAATCTCCAACGTGGTGGCGTTTGTAGCGACGGAAGAATGGTGACTGAATTGACTTCATTCAGCTGGAAACGGAAGTAAGGAACCAGAATGACGGCTGTTAATCAGGCAGCTAAAGAAGGAATGCTGTCCTTGGACAAAGACCCCAACCATGTCCCTTGACTTGGTTCCATAGTGTTATTCATGCCTATTGATTTTTCTAATGAAAAAAACCTCCACATATTTTTTAGTTTTTATACAGATTTTTGTAAATGACTTCTCTGATTTATGAAACTTGATCTATGTTAATAATTTTTCCAATGAAAGAAAATAATGTATTATTTTTCTGATGTTGGATCCTTGCTCTATATTGCTGAGTTTTCTAATGAAAAATAATATACATTTGTGGATGTTTGAAACTTGTTTACATCACAGATTTTTTCCTGATAAAAAATAATCTTCACATATTTTTGAAATATGCTATGATGCTATGATGTAGTTTAAATAGTGTTATTTTCTACTTGCTCATAGCCATGTGATTCATTGTTTCCCAAAGATTCCTAATGACCTGAATCTATGTTGGTATGGTATCAATATCTGATCAGAAGTTACGAACCGGATGTTGATAATTCATGTGAAAAAAATAGTATGGTCAAGCCAGGATGGGATCATATAAGTCCACTTCCTCCCACTCTTTTTCAAGCAATATATCATTTGATGCCTTGTTATCCTATGTTTGATGTGTTTTTTTGGATGTAAACCTCTGTTGGTTGATTGTGTTACATATGTATTATTTCTTGTCTGATTTTTTGAAATAAACCATCGAATCAAATCAAATCAATCAAACATTTTCTATGGGTGACATCACGCTTGCCCAGTCCAGTTCTCCATATCCAGTCAATGGTTAAAAATAAATTGTTCTTTGGAAATCTTCATTGATTTTACCAGTTACAACACTAAAGTTATTGAGTTACTTTAATCTTGTGTCTATTTTGAATCTGCATGTCATTTATATTTTGCTTTTTTTTTCTTATAGTTTTTGTTAATATCATATATTTTGTAATGGGCGTATACTTGTATAGCGCTTTTCTACCTTCCTTGAAGGCCCAAAGTGCTTTACAGTCACAGTCCCATTCACATACACAAATACTGGTGCCAACCTATAACCACCAGAGGCAAAATGGGGTTCAGTGCCTTGCCCAAGCACACTTTGACACATGGGCTGGCAGGGAGGGGATTGAGACCTGCAATCTTCTACTCAGGGGCCGGCCACCATGCCATTATCATCATAAATATGTGTGTGTTTGTGTGTGTGTGTGTATACATATATATATATATATATATATTCTTAATCTAAAAACCTCTGTCTTCCCCTGCTCAAGTCAAAACTAAAACTTTTTACTATTTTTCGGTTTGCATGATGAATTAAAAAAAAAAGTTATCTGTGATCTTTTAAATAAACAGTCTTCTAAAATACCCATATGTGTCTTGAAGTACAAATCAGGTAAGGATACTTTAATCTCAACACATCAACTCAAAAATTCCATGAATGTGGGTAGAAAGTGACACCTGTCATTTAGAGCCAAAAACCTCAGGGTTGAATGTTTTTCTATTGCTTTTTTTGAACTATGATGTTAATCATTGGTAAATGTTGATGTTATGCGTGTGTTTGGCAGTACTGCAGCCTCAGGTTTTGGTCAAAAGGTCAAAAACTGCTTGCTCCAATTAAAATGTCCATGCTTTGCAGCTGATGTTCTAACCAACGCATCTTCACCTGAGCTTTAACCCTTTTCTTTTGACTATTGTAACTCTTCAGCTGTTTACATAAACACCTTACAGTAGTAATGCTTTTACAGTAGTAAAGTG
>BSAI01000018.1:3410087-3433068 GCA_036245035.1 Adrianichthys oophorus
AATCGAACAATGTAAATCACCCTCTTTAAAATGTAAATAACCCAACCCTGTCACAGAGAAAAGTGGCTTTGCACAGTTATGGAATTCATTCATTCATTCATTTTCCAATCCGCTTTATCCCTTTCGGGGTCACGGGGTTGCCGGAGCCTAACCCGGCTACTCATGGGCGAAGGCAGGGTACACCCCTGGACTGGTCGCCAGTCTGTCGCAGGGGCCACAAACACACACCCATACACACTCACATCCACACCTAGGGACAATTTACAGTAACCAATTAACCTATGAAGCATGTTTTTGGACGGTGGGAGGAAGCCGGAGTCCCCGGAGAAAACCCACCATGCACGGGGAGAACATGCAAACTCCACACAGAAAGGTCCCCCAGCCAGGACTTGAACCGGGAACCTTCTTGCTGTGAGGCAGGAGCGCTAACCACTGCGCCACCGTGCAGCCAGTTATGGAATTATGTTAGTAATTTTATTGCATAACGGGGTAAAGTCAATATGAAAAGCTGCTGTGTAGTGTGTGTTTTTTAGGTGTCGCCAGCATCATCTCCAGTGTTAAAGTGTATAAAGAACTTGGAGATCTCTCAAAGTTTGAACATCTCCACTGGTTGGATTCTGAGGCTAAATGCGCAAAGCTATCTCCCAGCATACCATGGCGTGCATTTTTCTTTCCCCAGGATTTCCTAAGATGTCCTGCATCTTAGATTTTGTTGTCGCAAAGTCGTAACACCGAAGGTATTGATGTCTGCGAATTATTTGTTCCACATAACGTCCAATTTTTGGAGGAAGTTCAACAAATAAGAACTAATTCTCTCAAAATTAACATCAGAAAAGGTGCAGCGTTTTATATAGCTTTTAACATTTTTTTTTTCTTTCATGGGACTGTCACTGAGGGAAAATGTGATGTTTAGGTCAAACTTTTGTGGTGAATTAAGGTGTCAGTGTTATGTACTATGCTCACACCGGACATGTGGCGCCCCTCCCTGCTTGTTCAGTTTGAACACCATGGGCTAAACGTGCTCAAGAATGTGTGTTCAGCCCATGGAATTCACCCAAGAGTTTCGCTACCTGATATGAGCACGTGTAGCTGGAAGAGGCTTGGTGCGAAAGGTTGAAGTGGTGCAAATCTCACGTTTTGCTCCAGGCTTTTTTCTTCATGATTTTATTCTAATATATGAAAGACTCAGTGTCACATAATTCCTGTTGGGCACAACCCGGAGCTATGAATGTCTCCTCCATGATCTATTTCTAGATTGTTGGCACTTCTGAAAAGAGACACCATCCATTCCTCACTACCAAAATAAAGTCCCTGATTAGTTCAACTGGTTTAACTTTCAATGTACGTTCAGTGGCCATGCGTATTGTACGTAGAGCACAAAAACTGACCTAAAAAAACTTGCATAGCAACGTGTGAACTGGAGAGCTTTCAACATGCCAGCCTGAAATGTGCGTTTACGTAGCCTTTTCATTGGAAGTTGTTGCTTGAACGTGCATTTCTGGGCCTGGTGTAAACATATCATTACAGTTGTTTTCTGGTACCTTTTACCTGGTCTCCTCTTTAAAGAAGGAGTAGCTTTACAGACTGTAGATCAGATTTCGAGTTTAAACTATGTATAGCTTATAGTGCGTGTCCAACTCTTTTGTCTGCTTCAAAGCTAAGCTAACTCTGTTTCTGCATGAAATATTCAACAAACAAAAGGAGTACATTTTTGACCAAACCCCCACAAAAAGACTTTGAAGAGACATACTCTTCAACAAATCTATACAGCAGCTGCTGCTAATTCAAAGCTGTTATACATAAAAACAAACTGCACTCAGCATGATGCTAATATAACATGAGGGCTACTTGTTGGCACTTTTCTATCTGTCTGATAATGGTTTATGTTTGCACAGCTCATGCCTCTCTTTCCTTTCATGTCTGGAGCTGCGGCAGGACAGACGCTGCTCTCGCCCCCGTCCTCATCACCACTTCACGGGCTATTCAATTAGCAGAAGAAGCATGGGAGATGGAGCCATAATGGAGCTGATGAGATGCACAAGGACAGGTGACACTAATCAGAGCGGCGCCCCATTGTCTCTGTGTGGGCATCATTAAGCAAATAGTGATTTCAACTTTTTTTTTCTCCCTGAGCTGAACACACTTACAAGCCACATGCTTTCTCCTTTGCGCCACCAATTTTTTAGCCTGTGCAAGTGTACACAAAGAGTAAAGTGAAAGTAAGGTTTAACGTGAAGAAAACACCTATTGTCCCACCCATTTTTTGAAAAAAGGGTTTCAAAGCAGCACATCTCATCAAAAATCACAGTGAAATACTGAAATGTCTATCTTTTGACTTCATACAGACCAAATGAGTTTATTCTCATTCGGATTTCAGTAAAATGCCACAGATTCAGAAAGAGATCAAGTATCCATTCCCTAAATCTGCATCCTTTCCCTTTTCTTGTCTGTGTGGATCTGGGATTCTGGGCTGGATGATGAAGGAAGTCTGCACAGCTTTATGGTAGTGGCTAATGAGGCAACTTGACAGACCCCTGAAAAACATAGTCACACATTAGGTCAGAACCAAAGAGTCATAAAGTTCATCATGCACTTTTTTTTTTTACACTGAATCCAGTTTTGAGTGTAAAAACATAATCCTAATTTTGTTATAAAATCCCTTTTTGTCTGTAAAGACCCACTCCAATAAAAATTATGTTTTTGATGGAGGACATACTGTATTATAAAAATAATTCATATTAAAATCTGCATTTCTGAGTATTTCTTTATTCAAATCGTCATGGATCAAGTTTTAAATAAGGATATTGCTCACCATGTTTTTATTTGCTATGCTAATGTTAGCTTGGGGTTGTAAGCTTGTAGGAGAGAGTGTAAACAAAGGCTTGCTAGGAGATCAATATGGCATTACTTCTGTGCCAACAGTCCTGCCCACAACCCAGAGGGGAATTTCTGATGAGTTCCTGCTGCTCTGCAGAAAATATGTCATAAAAAACAACAACCTTTTGATTTTGGCCAAAAACTGCAAAGTTATAATCAAAAGACCACAGAGAACAATTTTACCACAGAAAAATATAGTTTGAGTGGGATTTTAGCTAGGTTTTGAAAGACAGACAAGAGTCTTCAAAGAAATGATGGAGCCTCTCGGGGACACATCATTTTTACAACAGGTTTGACTGTAATATGGAGTGGCTGGGGTGAATGCAACCAATATTTGTTCGTTAAAAACAGTTCATTCATGATTTAGTAAGGCTCCAATTAATTTGTCTTCTTTTAACATGCGGTGTTTGCCAGTGACTTGCAAAAGTATTCATAGCCCTTGAACATCTCCACATTATTTTACATTATGATCACAAACATAAATATATTTTATTGGAATTTTATGTGAAAGATCACAAAGCTGCACACAATTCTGAAGTAGAAAGAAAATCATACAAGAATTCATTGGGGTTTTTTTTACAAATAAAAAAAAGGGAAAAGTGCAGTGTGCAAAAGTATTCAGCCCCCTGACAAACCCCAGCTTCAAGTCTTTTGGGGTTTGTCTCTACCAGCTTTGAACATCTACAGACTGAAATCTTTGTCCATTCTTTCTTTCAAAACAATTCAAGCCGAGTCAGATCAGATGAAGAGCGTTTGTGAACAACAGGTTTCAGATCTTTCCACAGATTCTGGATTGGATTTAGGTCTGGACTTTGACTGGACCATTCCAACACATGAATATATTTCATTTGAAGCCATTCCATTGTATCTCTGGCCCAGTCTCAAGTGTTGTTCAGACTTCAACAGGTTTTCCTCCAATATTGCTCTGGATTTTGCTCCATCCATCTTCCCATCAACTCTAACCAGATTCCCTGTCCCTGCTGAAGAGGAGCAGACCCAGAGCATGATGCTGCCACCACCATGTTTGACAGTGGGTATGGTGTGTTCAGAGTGATGTGCAGTGTTAGATTAGCACTTTGCATTTAGACCAAAAAGTTCCATTTTGGTCTCATCTGACCAGAATCTGTCACTCACATGGTTTATGACAAACTGCAAACAGGACTTCTTGTGGTTTTCTTTTTTACAATGGCGTTATTCTTGCCACTCTTCCATAAAGTCCAGATGTGTTCAGTGCATGACTGATGGTTGTTCTATGGACAGATTCCGCCACCTGAGCTGAAGATCTCTGCAGTTCATCCAGAGTCACCATGGGCCTCCTGGCTGCATCTCTGATCAGTGCTCTCCTTGTTCAGTCTGTTAGTTTAGGTGGATGATCATGTCTATGTAGGTTTTCAGTTGTGCCATACTCTATCCATCTGTGGATGATGGACTGAACAGTGGTTTGTGGGATGTTCAAAGCTTGTGAAATCTTTTTCTAGCCTAACCCTGCTTTAAATTTCTTCAAACTTTGTCCCTGACCTGTCTGGTGTGTTCCTTACACTTCATGATGTTGTTTTCTCCCCAATATTCTCTTGACAAACCACAGAGACTGTCACTAAACAGCTGGATTTGTATACTGAGATGAAATGACACACATGTGGACTCTATTAAGTCATGAAGTCAACATCTGATCAGTCACCAATCATCAAGCAACTTCTGAAGGCAATTGATGCACTCAGAGAAAAGGGGGCTGAATACTTTTACACACATGGGTCAAAAATCTTCTTCTGAAGAGGTACAGTTTCCTGCAAACTCTTTTCTTTGTCCTTTTACTCAAAATAAAACAATGTTGACTCACTAAAAGACAGTATTTCCCTATTTGTGAAATAAGTATTGAATGAAGGACAATGCGCTCCATGTCTTTCAGAATAAAACAGAATACTGGTTGCCTTTTTGTTATTGTTTATAAGTTTTTAACTTGAATCTTCTAAATTCTCAATGTATAACTTATGAAATTATGTCGTTATTGTAAAATAATTTCTCTTTTACTCATAATCCTATGAGTTTATTGTTATAAAATTCCATCTTTTTTCTCATAGGTTTTCGACTTTCTTACAATTTTATGACTTTATTCGCGTAACATTTTATTTTTATTTTTTATTTTCATAGTGGCCCTGTATTGCTTCAAACAAATTTTTGTTTTTTTATCACAATTTCTTTTCAATTTTCCAAAATTTCATTCAAGTTTACAATATTTACTTTCAAATTGAAAACAGTTTTCAAATTTTCTATTGTTTTTCATTCACTCTACGGTGATCCTGATTGACCCGGTTCACTTTCTCTCACCTTCTCTACAAAGTGATAAAGTGTTGATCATTTATGTACTTATAGATTGTCTGACTTCATATTTTTGCATTCTTTCAGCAAAAAAAAAAATTTAAATCTGTATTCTTTCATTTAACGGTTGTAAAGTTTGAAAGGGCATACGGTCTAAATGCAGATGTAGATTATCTGTAACTGTAGCAAAAGTATCTGTGACACACCTAAAATTCCCCATCCTGCCATTACAACTGCTCCATATTGGCACAAAAATGTCAGCAGAAAAAAAACATCAGATTATAAGTAGACTAGCAACAGACTGACAATCTGTCCAGGGGGTACCCTACCTTTGGCCAACAATAGCTGGGTTAGCCCCGTGACCCCGAAAGGGAAACTGCAAGTTCAGATGATGGATGGATAAGTAAACATAATGATAAACGTGATGATGTAAAGGCATTGCAGTTATTTTTCCAGTGTATTTGTTGCCATATGAGTTTAAAGTTTTCTGTAACTCCAGTCCTGAACGTAATTAACTAGCTAAACTGTTCAACCAAATTCATTTATTAAAGCCAAAAAAGTGGTGTGAGTCACCAGAGAAAATTTTACTAAAACGTCTGTGAACACCTGCTTTGTTCCTAATCATTTTTTAGAACAGAGTGTTTTTTTTTAATGGTGCGGTCTAGTGTATGTCAATTATCTGAGCATGCAGACATGCTGATGTGGGAGCTAATCGTTAAACTTGGCTCTGAGGTGGTTCAACAGCTGCACAATGTTTCATTTCCCACAATCAGAAGCCACTTGATATCAAGACATGCACCTCTCAGCGCAGCCTGATGAAAGGCCAGAGGAACCAAGCCTCATTAATTCCCCGTGGACTTTTTCAATCAGAAGAATTAATAACACATTTGAATTCAACATTTTAGGAGCATAATAGCACAATGGACATGAGGAGGAGGAAAAATCTCTCCCAGCAGGTTTACTGCATGGATAACCTCAGCTCACATAGTAATTGGCTGCCGAGGCAAATCAATGGCTCACATCAGAATTGAAGCATTCCACTTGTTTACTACATCCATCATTTGTTCTTATCAAGCGTGATCAGATCAATTTCCCTCCCTAATATAGGTTTGATGGCACAAAGAAAAGCTCTGGAAACGGGTTTCTGGTGCTTCGTGGTAACTAAACTGTCAGCAGATAAGAGGGCCCTCGGTATCGACTTGTGGCTAATTCTTTGCACGGCTGTTTGCCTTGAAAACAGCTGGAAGTAAGGTGTGAAGCCTTTGCTCAAATGTCACTGTCAAATGCTTCATGCAAAGGATCACGCAGGGAGCACTATGCAACGGGGTGCAGAGAGGCTTTCTCAGAGAACCCTTGGTTTTACCGACTGTGAAGCTTCCACTTAAAAAGGCACATTTGTCCTCTTCCTGGCAGAGGAGGCCGGCTCGTCCTCAGGCAGCTCTGCAAACTGCTGCAGACAGTAGCGTGAGGTGAGAGAGCCGTGTAGGCCACTTTGTATCATGTCAGCACGGGCGTTTAGACGCCATCTCCACAGTGTCCCTTGTCACCAATCACATCCTTTTAAACCACCCAGGGAGCTCGACACCCCCCTGCCCCCTTCACACACACATACATCCTCCTTATCTGTCAATGCTGCTTAAATAATGTAATTAATGACTTAATTAACATTTCCATAATCTATTTTAATAAATCTAACACGGCGTAATGAGAGTTTCTAACCTCCAGGCAGTGGCATATAAAAATTCACAGCGCAGAGCTACACGGTCAGGGCACTGTCGCAGCGCCACAAACGCTCGCCGTGACAGTAAAGAGAGGAGAGGGCGCATATTGTGTGACAGCCTTCTGAAATGCAGCTCACGCCTGACAAATGTAATGTGACTTCTTGAATGTGTCCAGGAACAAACCTGCAGCAGGAGGAGCATTGTGTTTTCAGGGTCAAAATGTTGAAGAAGGAAGATGACGAGGAGGATCTTTAGTTGTTGACTTTTGGTTTTTAGCTGCCAGCTGGAGCAAATTATTAAATTTTGATGTTCATAGGATCCTCAGTGTTATTTTTTTCAACCATTTAGGCCAACAGATGCATATTTTCTTTGTTTGATGGCATGGTTGTGAATGCAAACTAAAAAAAAATCTTTGAAAGTTTGCCTTGGAAAAACTTTTTCTTTAGACAATAGTCACTAACATTTTTTTTTAAGTTCGCATGGTCAAATATCTACGTATTTAAAGCAATTGAAAGACATAATCAAATCTCTATCATCACAGAAAACAGAGAAAGGTTCCCACCCACAACCCAACGGAAAATTCAGAAACCTTTAAAGATGCCTTCCTTTAAAATGCCCTGCAAGATAATAAAAAACAAAAACTTTATTTAACATCATGTTCAATTTAGTCTGCAGAATTCAGGAAAGCAGCAAGTCTCCTGAACTGAACAAGCAACAACTGGATGAGGAGGTCAAGTCAAGCCTGCTTTGAAAAGGCTTGATAACAGCAGAGTAATTTTGCTCTGGTGATCTGATAGCTATGGGAAAACAAAATAACCTTTTTTATATCTGGCTGTGTTGTCCTATATGCGCCTCTTCACACATATCTATGTTTAATATGTCATTCTGTGATAAAACAGAAGAAATTGAGTACGTTTTTAACTTCTAATCCTATATTCTAAGCCACATTGAAGATCCCAGATGAAACAAAAAACATAAATGTTGATGTTTAACAAGAAAAATGTTGCTGCATTAACAAAAAAAAAAAAAAACCCAAAAAACCATTCCAATTAAAATTAAATACACAGACTTTAAGCAACAATTATTTTGCAGAAAACTGCTTTAAACTGATGTATGGACACTACACTAAATATGAACCAAAATCATTCCCCCGACAATCGCATTTAATGATCATATGTAAACCTGTGTTCTACAGGTTTAAAAAGTGAACAGAGTGTGTGTCAGTTTGAATTATGTTTTCCATCTGAAGGAAACTGTGATTATTTAGAAAATGTGTTTTTCTTTTGCTAAATTTAGTGTGAAGTTGTTGTGGTTATTGAGTTTAATCATTTCAGTAGTGCTAAAATCAGTGAAAAATCTGTGTTTTTTTGTAACTCATCATTCCAGTGTGATGTCGTTACACACCATTCATTTTGAGTTGATTTGACCCAACGTATAATTCACTGGTTGATTACGGATTACGGTTCTGTTCTCAGGCATTAGGCCGAATCCAAATTGCTTCCCTATACCCCTCTGACTACTTGCTCCAATTATAAGGACATTTGAGGCTGAAGTGGTGTCGGACAGTTTATTTTTCTAAGAAGGAGCCGTAGGAACTTAGAGCTGGCTACCCCTCCATCGGTAGGGTGATCTGCATCACACAGAATGATTATTTTGACAAATAAAATGACTGAGGAATAACTGCTTATTTTTCAATAGAAGTCTGTGGGATTTTGGCCTTCTTGCAATCAGTAGGTACTTCCTGTTTGGAACTCGAGAGGGGAGGGGTTGAGATGTCCATTGTTTTTTAAACATTGCTTGTTGTCTATGCCCTGGACCCAAGCACAGCATAAGCATGCTGTGAGTGGTAAAACACATGAAATATAGACTGGTTGAGTAGATCGTTAGCATTTATTGTCACATTTGTTGATGCAGGCAAATGTGACTGGAGCTAACGGGATTAAACACTGCCCCCTACTGTATTGGAGCTTTTATTAGTGATGTCCAGAAATGGATGCTGTTTTGAGCCAGGGGAATAACCCCAGTCTCATTACTGGTATAGGTAAATGCAGAGGCTGTGATTTGAAATGCCCTTATAGAGGGCAAATGAAAGTAGATAAAAAAGACAGTAAAGAGATCCTAAAAAATGGATGCAACGTTGAGTCAACATGGTGCAAACAGAGGGGTCGTTGTGAGCTGCTTGCTCATCTGCCTTAGCTTTGTCCTTCTTCAGGAGACTTACAGGCAGAGCAGAAGCTCCAAGATGGGAACTGGGGGGTGGGGAGGTGGGATGATGGTTGCTCCTTACAAGAGCTCGGGCCCCCCCGGAGGCTGAAGTGTGACCGAGATGCACACTGACAGGGGGCAGGCACCACGAACACCATGGGGCATGGTTCTGTAAAGACCACCAAACCTAATAAGGGCCCCCGCCACCCTCTGTGATGCACCAGCAGTGATGCAAGCGTCAGTCAGCGGAGAACCTGTGTGGGACGTGTTACGTAAAGCCTTCTCCAACAAACAGGAGCCCCTCTGTGAGGCCAGGATTCGAAGCATGGTGTCAGCGTTTTTACCGAAACATGTTGGGTCTTCTTTCTTCTTGAACCACGATGCCGACACATGAAGCCCATCTGCGCAACATGCCGCAAACAAACCAATTTCCTGTCATAAAATTACAGCTCATTACTGGTGCGGACAGCATAATGATGCAGAGGCACACCACTGTCACTGCGTTTATTAATTACCAGCTGGCTTGCTGCATTCCTTGCAAGGGCAGTTAATGGATGGAAAAAAAAAAAAAGTCATGGGCCTTGTCGAGTTAATTACAAACAGCCTCTCTTACTCGAGTTTAGACAAATACTGGAGGAAGGACACATGTAGAAGACAAGCTTTAATTTTTGCTGCAGGCAGAAAAGCAGCACAGGGTGAATGAGGGGCCACATCCTACACCCCAGTCACATTTAATGTTCTCTGAACATGAGAACTTGTTGGAACATTAGAAGTGTGGTTTGCTTTTGATAATTACAGCAATGAAACTTATTGGTTTATAATGGCCTTTGTGTTTTTAACAAAGGTGCAGCTTTCCAGAGAAACTGCTTGAGGCAATTACTGATTGCGTAATCTGCATTTGTAATCTGATTACAGTACCGGCCACATATGGCTTTCTAATCAAAATAGATATTGTGTATGCCAGGAATCTAATGCATTATTTACAAGATAGAGGTTAATAAAAAGAGACTGTTCATTTACTAATGGTTTACAGTACTGCAGGCATCTTTCCAATTAGGAATATCAAAATGGGGAAAAGAGGAAACAGGAGGGGTGGGGTGAGCTGCTTCCAGAGATGCTTGTTTTCTGACCCCTGCAGTGTCTAAACTCACATAAAAATGAAATGTTACCAGAGAACATTATTTATTTGGCAGAGGTAAATTAATCCAGCATGAGAAGACTGCCATCATCACTTTTATCATGAATCACTCCAACTGCTTTTCTGCATGTTGCATGAAGTTCGTCCCAAGGTAATTTCATTCATTTACACAACAGATATGAAGGGCAATAAATAAAGAGGAGATCCTAAAATACTCACTTGATGTGCACGAGCTCCGTCAGAAAAACCAAAAGCAGCTGCCGCCAGTTTGAAGGTGATGGGTGAAGGATTGTTGGGGAAGGCGGTCATCATGCAGTGAACAACATAAGGCACCACTCCCATCAAAATAATCGCCGTGATGAGTGTAAGCCACGTCTGCCACTGGACGCTCAGCGACCGCCAAGGGGAACGCCTCTGCAGCTGGTACTAGAAAGCACAAAGACAAACTTCTGATCACAGCGTCTGTGCCTGCTGTTTGACACTGAACCAAACTGAATCCAAAATCCTCTCAACAGGTGAAAATAAGATGGAGACCGCATGGTTGTGTCCAAATTCCTTCACTACTTACTACTTAGCACACTATAAAATGCATTTGCCATTTTGTAGAGCTGTTCGAATCTATAATTCCAAAATCGAGTACCCTAGAAATTTCCCAGAAGTCAGAAGTGATAGGCGGATATAGACCACAATGCACTGCATTTAAGCAATTTTTCATGTAAAAAAAAAAAGTATTTTCATTTATTTTTATAAACTATCCAAGTTTGTATCATCAGAACACAGAGGATGCATACATTTTCTCTGTAAAATGGTCATATTCATGAGGTTTTTACTTTAGGAAAGTGGTGACAGTTTCTGAATGTCTAAATTACTTTTAAAAACTAGGCCACTTAATAGTCCTGCACTATACATATTTTTTGTAGTTAATGAGTAGGGAGGAAATTCGAACACAGCCCATGAGTCTTGCATTTAGGCTAGGAGATGTATCCATGGAGTCGTGCTGAACTTCTTCGGAAGGTGGTAGAGGCATGACTTTTAAGATTTTGAAAACAAATGTTAGAGATCTAAAAGCTGAACAAAACGGTTTAATTTTCTTCAGTCTAGTTTTGGTGGATCCATGTTTGTGTCGCTGGCTAATTAAAGTAATACCAAGGCAATTCGTTGATGTTGCCAAAATGTACCCAGTTTCAAAACCGGGGTTAGGATTATATAAATTCACTTCCTCCCACTCCCTTTGAAGCAATCTCTAAGTTGATGCCCAGTTATCCTGTTTGAAATTGAATAACCCAACTGAATATTTTCTTTAGTCCTCGTTCCAAATTGTTGCTGGTTTGGAACCAGTGATGGCTCCTTGATCACCAAAGGTGGTTTTACCCAAAGACTATATGGGCAGTCGCCCAGGGTGCAATCTCATAGGGGGCGCACAAGTGCTCCAAATAAATAAACAAATAAAAAGACATTGTCAGGATTACTTTTTGTGGTTTTTTTATTGCTGGTTTTCTAGACCACCCATTTCTAAGTTACGGAACTGTGCACTAAGGGCACACCTTCTATCTTGTCAACTTGCTGCGCCGATGACAATATTACGCGCTCTCTCTCTGTGTGTAGAAACACAGGAAGAGCTCGGGGTGCGACAGGTTCCCAAAAAGTACCAAACTGCAGGTGAGCCAGAGTGAAGAACTATGTTGCTTTAAGGAAGGGTGTTAGAACACTGATATGCAATCTTGGACCAGAAAAAAGGGATCCAAAGAGGAGGTTCAGTGTTTTATGAGATTCTGATTTTCTTCTGAATTTCTAAAAAGATGAAATCTTTGAAATCTTGAATGCTGGACCACCGCTGCTTCACCAGCATTGCACTGGCGGCAATTAAACGTTGCACGAACGTCGGTGGAGCGGTCATTAGCATCTTATGAGTGGACACTGCGTTGTTGGAACAGTGACGGGCGTTCAAGCAGCGATCCATGGCAGCGATGAACTTTGATGTGGCATTGTCATAGCGGAGCCGGAGCGGGACCGGTAATTGGCCAAAAATACGGGAAGAAATGGACAAATTAGCCCACAAACTGCATCACTATGGATCCTGAGAGACGCCCACATGCGCAGAACGCCTTATACCTACACTGAAGCAACCAACGCTACATCAATGCTCGCTGTAGCTCGCTGCCGCTAAACCAATGCTAAAGCTACGCCGGCTTCAGCAGTGCATCGCTACGCCAACACCCATGTGTTTGATTTTTTTTTCCCATTTTGTGCGCGGTGACGAGCGTTGTTGAAATTCGGCGTCGCTCCAGGAACGCTCCAGCAAAGTTCCTTAGTTCTCTAGGGCCCTTAGTTCTCTAAGCCGATCTGTTACTGGTTATTTCAATATTTACATCACTGAATCTGTCAATAAAAAGCCTCCAAACTCACAGGGCAGCATGAAACAGTATAAGCTTTTTCACATCAGGGTCAGGATGAAATGGGGCTGCCAATAGCTAGCCCTCAGGATCTACGGCCTTGCTTCTTCTTCCAGTTTACCCTTCTCTACCTGTTGCTGACTGTGCATTTATGAGGTAACTCTCCACTGGTTACACCACCTTTACTCAATGTGCTTCACCATTTCCATTCACTGCTACTTTTGCCCTGCCTGGTTTGAAGTTTAGAAAAGAAAAGTGTTAATTGTATCCTGCTGTCATTTTGTGATATGACATATGTCACAATTCTTCTGTCTCTGTTGATAATGGTTACATGCATGTAGGCCTTCAGACAGGTTGTTTTATTGATAGAGTGTGCATCCTTACAGTGATCGGACTTGACTGGATTTTCAGTATAGCTATGAACCTTGTCAGTTGTGTGGTAACAATATTTTTATAGATTAAGTGAGTTCTAATTAAATCCACAAAATTCTGGGTATTAATGTAGAACAGACTCATATGAGATAAAACGGTCTTATTGAAATATTGGTAATCTGGGGGCAAAGAAAACCCCAAATATTATAACAATATTGTAAAAGAGAGTAAAACATTTGCATTCAGTGCCATTTGCTATCCAAATGAAAACATTTCCTAACATTGAAGCTTTATCTCCGGGGTTTACATTCTTTCGACTGCCGTAACTCCTCAACTGTTTACAAAATTCATATAGATTCTGAGGAAAGCAGCTTTAGGCCGATGTGAAAGGCAGCTTTTCTCTGCGTCCTAAAGTTAATGATCTAGGAAGGACACTGGCCCCTCCATTAGTATAGTTTTCTTTTAGAATTGAACATGAAGTAGCTCAAACAAACATAACAAGAGTTATAACAAATAACTGTGACACCTCTTGAAATAAATCCCTGTAACATGGTAGATAGTTTAGTGGAGCTTCATCTGGTTTTTATAGACATTTTTAGACACATTGTTTTGAAATCTTTGCTTTGTTTTTTGTTTTTGTACATTTTTATTTTAATTCCACACATTTGATCTTTCTTTTAACAAAAACGATTGCTTTTTGGAAGTTAAAAAAACCCCACAGCATTTACTATTCAGAATTGAGTTTCAGGTTCATTGTGGGATTATTGTAATACAATAAAAATTCTGGAAAAAAAAAAGATACAAAAAGATGGATATCAAGCATTGCCACAAAAACAGTTCTAAAGAAATAAATCAATGAAAATGGCCCCAAACTACCATGTGTTAAACTTTTACTTTGTTTACAAGTTGTAAATTCAGCCATGAGATCAGAAAATACTTTTAAAGAGTCTGGTATAAAAGTCACAGTTCATTGAAACAAAACAAGTTTCTGCCTTGAAAGTGTAACCCCATGACAACAACCCCCTTCTGTGAATGAACGGTGAACTAATGCACCTTCACAGCACTTCTACTCTTCAATTCTTCTTTCACTTCATTCTTGCTCTATATGACACTTAACACAGGAATACACGTAAGATACATTTATTATGCCAACATGGCCGTAAGGCTTTGGTAAATACGCTTCAATCTGGAGGCAAACCAAACCACTTAAACAGTGTTTGATTAGTGTCTGTAATTCATCTCCAATTGCACACTTGCCTTGTCCTCTTTCATGGCTGCCATTCATTAATTCGATTCTTTGTGCAACTGAGCTATCCTCAGTGTTTAAGGTTACATCTGGCCCCACTAAGTGGCTGCCTGATAACAGAATGCATCCATCTTCATTACTCAGCCCTCTCTGTCTGGGCTTGCTCCTCCACAAGTGAGCTATGTCAGTTTGCTCTGAAGAACTAAAACATTTCACAGTTCAACTGTCCTGAACTTTTGCCTCCTTCAGTCACTCTGAATGCATTATCAGCTTAGAGTTTCATATTTTCTTTATTAGGAACAACTGTTCTCTCTTTAGTTTTAAACAAAAAATGATCTCTGTTTTTATTTTTTAGACAGCAAACTCTTTTTTTATAACTTGCTGAAGAAGTCGTTATGTTAGTGAAGTGATACTAAGACCTTTCTTCTATCTCTGTCATTGTTTTAAATAAAGAGCATCAGTGCTGCTCCTGAAGACAGGTTTCAGTGGAGCATCCCAAAGGTGAATGTGCAACTTGGAGGCAAAAGACAAAGCTCATTCCCATTTGTATGGCAGAGCTTAGCCTCCGAACAGATATGACAGGGCAGTTAACTGTACCAACTGCCAAGAAAGATGGATTGGAAATGTTCAGTATTCCAAGGAGATCACATCTTTGCCAAGAGCAGAAAGAAATTATGGATCAAGGCCAAAACAAGGGTGAACCATGATCCAGTGAGTCGCAAAGGCACCACAGTGTCTCCATATGCTAAACTCTGATCTGGCTCTAGGGTCATTCTTTGTCACTTCAAACCTGCTAACATATGTAAAGTAAATGGTTGAGCGAATACGGGGTGGGATTATATAAGTTCACTTCCTTCAACTCCCTTTCAAGCAATCTACAATTATCCAATGTTTGATATGTCTTTGCGTGGATTTAATCCTTTGTTGATTGTACTGTTTATGTACTATTTTTTGCATTGATTGCTTGAAATAAACCAAATCAAATCAAAACCTGATGTCTCCTTCAAAAGGTAATCTCATGTATATGTTGCCAGGAAATTTAGAAAGCAGTTCACTCTAAAAACTCCAAAGTTAAGAATAATCCATGTTGGGCTGTTTTTAACACTGAGGTAAAAAAAAAAAAGGCAAAGGAATGGTTATAATGAAACCATTGTAACCCCCCAAAAATTATATTGCTCCAAAAAGTAACCCATAATTATATCCCAACATGAACATTCAAAAACATGTGGTGTTCACACTGGACTCTCACTTCCTGAGACTAGCGTACGGTATGTCCACCTCCTACAGTTGGAGGAAGTTTGCTGTGACATGTCAAAGTGGTGCAAACCTTGTGAATTTTAATTCAGGCTTTTCTTTCACAGTTCTATTCCAATATATGAAAGACTTGGTGTCATAATTCCGGCCGCGCACAAGCTGCAATTATTAATTTCTTCTCCATGATCAATTTTCAATCAGTAGGCACTTCCATGAATTAAAAGAGAACGCCATCCGTGGATCATTACCAAATCTGAGTGTCTGACTGGTCAAAGTTTAACCTGCTTTAACCTGCTCTGTAAATAGCAGACTCGGTTCTAAACAGTTCTAATGATCACTACTACAGGTTCTTAGCCGTTATTGACACTGATTAATTGAATTAGATTGTAATCAAACTTGACAGCGAAATCATTTCTGTTCTTTTCTAAATATTTCCAGCTTTTGATCAAAACAACATCCAGGCCAGACTTGTTTGGAGGAGCTTTTGAGGTAATCCAGTTGATAATCCAACATATTTATCACTGAAACTTTGCTTTTCTATTTAAAAGAAATTCCCCCTCCCCACATAAATCATATCAGAAAGAGCGAGGTGACCATTTAAATGATGGCTGAAACATTCTGGCCATGACTTTATGAGGGTAAGATTGTGTCCCCTTTGAGTTAACAGCGTGACAGCTGTGGTTCATTAATTACCTCCTTTGCTTGTGTGTGTGTGGGTGTGGGTGTGTGTAAAGGGAGGACTAATGTGGAAAATATGCAGAAAATGTATTTGGGTTGACTGTCCAGCTATTAATAATGATTGTGTTTGGATAAATAGTGTCCTACTTTCAGAATCAGTGGATTTAAATATTCCCAACAGGCTGCTTCCCTCCTCTCTTGATTGATTGGTACAGTGTTTAAAGGTCACAGTCATAAAACATCGGGATGTAAATAACAGGCTGTGATTTTTTAAACCACTGGTTAATGCATTGGTTGTTGCCTTTTTAAATTCCATCTTCCTTCTCAGCTGGTGCTCAGATTACTGCATCATCTGAGTTTATGAGAGTCAATGATGTTCTGGATAAAGCTAAGACAACTGTGATGCCTTCATATTAGTCTTTAATCAGGGTTTCCTTTGGGCAGAAATTAGAGTAGCTTGAAAGCAACACAGCCTCGATTTTATTTTTACCGCACTCTTCTTTTTCCCAGAAAATTATTTTGAAGAAAATACAATAAAGCCATTGAGCAAGCCGCTGGATTCTGCCTGCTGTGGCTAACGTGTGATTTAGGCTGGACTCTGCAGATGAACACAGTAAATCTGGCCCTGCAAGATCAAAATGGTCTCACCCCTTTTTGGATCAAAAATCTTTTGAAACGTACAGGACTGACCAGCACATGTACCCAAGTACATGTACTCAGCTCAACAACTTTGATGTAACACCTCTAAAGTTAGCTGTTGGGTTTACCTAAAGTTTGGTCTAATTGCTAGAAAAAAAAAAAAACTGAAAAAAAGATTTTGTTTAGTGGAGATAGTGCCATGTTATCAGATCTCAATATTTCTAAAATACTACTTTTTCAGTGAATGGTAGAATTACAAAACTGAGCCTTTTTTATTTTGAACTATTAAACGGTGTTTAAAAACTGAAATGTTAAGAAGAAAACACAAATAAAAGAAGAAACAGATTTTCTTAGCCAAACCTCTTTTAAAACATATTACACACGGACATAAAACCCCGTCTTCTTCTTTGTGCATGCCGACAACATTCTGCTTTTTACATGTTTTTAAAAATATGATGTCATTTTGTATTTTTTTTTTGTACAATTATCTTTTCGCTCATGTCAGAATGAAACTGTTGAGTTTTTTTTTTTTTGTTCTTTGCAACTTTTCAGACGGTCTTTAAAAGTCAAATTTATTTTCTCATCTCAAAAAAACTCCATCATTTTCGAACATCTGCAGATTTTTCACTTCATAAATGGTCTGTAGTGTTTTAAAATCACCTAGCTCTATGAATTTTTGTCCTATAAGTATAATCAAACAAATATTTCTAAAAACATGTTTTAACTGTAAGAAATAATCCTCAATTTCCTCAGTCAAAAAACATAAATGTTTGGGTTAAGCTGTTAAAGTTGTCTTACCTTTGTGTCAAAAACTGCAGACGACATTTTTTTTGCATAAATTAATTTGATTAGATGCTTTCATTTTATGTCACACGCATGTTTTCTTTCATTTAAAACTGGATCTTTCCCCCAAAAGCCATTTTAGCTTTCAACCATCAACCTAAAGGCTGTGTCACACTGCTGTTACATACATTTTGTGCATTTTGCACAAATGAAAATTGATTGTACGTGAATATACCTGTAAAAAGTGAGAAAGTTGTGATCTTTCACATGAAGTTTTCACAGCTGTATCACAAATAAACCACATTAAAACCACAGAGGAAGTACGAATAAACCTCTTAAAGAACACGTGAACCCGCACTTCATTGAATTCTTTTCACTTTGACGTTCAGAGCACTGGGCAGAAATCACATCGCATCAGCACCCGCCATGGGCATTCGCAATGCTTTGTTTTAATGACACAGTTGGATTCTTCTGGTCCGCACCAGTTCTGGAACAGTTGCTAACACCAGGTGAGGCAGCCTGCCTGGGTGGGACGCTGCCGAGACAGGGGGCCCACGGTGGAAGCCGCAGCTAGGTAGAACCAGGAGAAAGGTACACAGGAGGGTACAGGTCACAGGAGAGGGCCAGGGACGGTGGGCATTGATGCGACTCTGGACATGCACCCCCCCTTGCGACCGCACTGCGCCAAACACCACGCCACAAGACACCCGACCCCCTGCCCGGATGAGGGGAACAGGAGACCTCCACTCGGTATAGACTGCAGAGTCGTGCATGAACTGTGTGTGATTATTGCGCTATTTATATGCAATTCACAATGATTCGAATACATAAATACTCAAAAATGCAATTTTAATTCTTTAATCCTCCTATACTCTATGTCTTCACTCATGAGAAAGATGCTACAAGAGCATGTTAAAAACACAGTTTCATGGGAGTGGGACATTAAGTATCTTCTCCAGTCTCTAGAAGCTTCTTGCTGACAGCCCATAGATTCACAATGTGAATTGATTTTAAAGTAATAGTATCTACATTCCTGCGACAGGTTAGTGAACTGTCTACAGAGTACCCCACCTTCACCTTCACCCAACGGTGGCCAGGTTGGCCTCAGGTAGCCCCGTGACCTTGAATGGGATACAGCTAATGTATTGGATGGATGGATGGATTTATTAACTACAGTGTAATATGACGTGAAGAAATCCCATCAGACTGTTTTCTGTCATTTAAGCAACAGAACACATTGACTGAACAAAGGACTGATGCAACAAGCATATTTCCACTGGATGCGGCTGGGATGTGCGGCGCGTAAATTAGTTAAAATTGGACTGACGGTTGGTGCTCACCGCCACTTAGTTCCACCCAAAGTATGCTGATCTATTTGCACCGCGGGCTGGTTTTTAGTTTTCATGCTAAGCCTAAATACCTGTGAGGATTCAGCAAATTGGTCTGCTGATGTTTGAGAGGTAATAGCAAACGAGGCTCTGCCCTCGGAGCTGCAGATCAATGTGTTTGCGGCTGTTTGGTACATACAGAGCACAAACAGAGCCCAGAGCCCCCAGCACACAAAATGAAACCAGCTTGACTGGTAAGACAAAATTTGGCCACAGGGCATCTTCTCTGGGTCTGCCAGAGACTTAATCGTGCCCTAGACTTTAACCACCTAAAGCAATTAGAAAATACTGTCTTTTCTTAAGTTGTAAAACAGGTGTAGTTATTGTGCCACCTTTTTCTTTTTGAGCTCTTCTCCGTCAGCCAGGGCTTTCACTTCTTCTGCATGCTGCTGAATGCTTAACGTTTAAGACAAAATATACAATAAGAGTGCCCGATATGTCTATCAGGCCCATCTGAAAAAAATATACAGTATATATACTTATATCTTTTGGACCTGGTCATTTTTAAAAAAGGCTCACATGCAAAAAAAAGTATGGGTACCTTGATATCCAACCCTCACGGGGATGCTAGGCCATGATGATCCAGTGAACTCTGTTTGAGTGGGTAGGTAATACAGACATTTATTCACATCATCAGTTGTTTTGTTTGCTTTCGAGCTGCACTTTTGAGTCAGAAAACCAAACCACCTTGAAAACCATATATCAGTATCTGGGAGAGGTTCTGATTAGAAAGAAAAAGGTACAAAAGAGGAAGAGTTTAAAAGTTTAAAAGTGTTTTAACTTTAACTTGACTTGAGTTTCCTCACCAAGTTTCCCATTCCAGCACAACTCATTTTAAGATGAGCAAGGGTCCTCAGTTTCACCTGAGTTTGCTTCCTTGGTGGGGAGCAGAGTTCAGATGAGCTTCATACCTGCCCAAAAAAAGCAGACTTTCTGAAGAAACAAACTAATCAAATCCTGCCTTCAGGAAAACAGTTTTCAGTCAGCATGGAGCTAAGTCTTGGAGCCCAGGATACTTCTGGTATCACTGGTAACATTTTCAGATAAAAAGACTTTCTAACCATGTTAAGATTTGATCACAGTGATTAAATAAACTTGTTTACATGTTGCATATCCAAAAATACATCTAAAAAGCTTTTGGAAAAAGAAGAAGCAACTCAACAACCAAGTGTTGCTAAACAGGCAGAAAAAAAGTGAAAGTTACTTCCTCAAATTCAGCCGTCCCCATCTATCTGCAGCTTGTTTTATGTGACTCATCCATATTTTGATGAGAATTTGCAAAGAAACTTTTAGTGTGCCTCTGAGCTGCGTATATTAATGGACCTCCAATTTAGTAGAAATGACTCTGTTCCCATTTCTGTTTAAGTAATAATTCACATATTTATTATTTACACTTTTCACAAAAATATGTTTAAATCTATAAATTTACACCAAGCAACAATTTTTTATGTGCCAAAAAGTAGCTTTCGTCATGTAAACATTGACTGTTCCTCACAGTGAATTAATAGCAGCATATTTTTAAATTACTTGGTTGAACAATTCCGATACACACAGATAGTTTTGGCACAAGATTATTGTGAAAAGTTTACAGACCCACTCCAACGAAAATTGTGTTTTTTAAACAGGAGCTTGTATCATTTTTCTCATGGACATATATAGAAGAATTTAAGATTAAAACTGTGTTTCTGATTATCTCCTTGTCAAATCGTGTTGGGTCAGGAGCAGATGAAAACCCACGGTTTGAAAAAGTTTGGGTTTGTGACGCAGCATCTAGCATGGGCGTGCCAAAGTCTGCCTTCTTCCCTTCATTCTGTATGGCTGGATAACTTTTTTACTGGATCTATGAACATTAAAAGTATATGTATTAAATCACGATCTTATAGACCTTTATTTAGAACAAGAGATCAGAATGAACAAAACTGATACAAAACACAAAGATTTAGATAGAAAAAAAACTGTGATTGTTACTTTGAACACGTTTTTTTCCCCATCAACCTTCTGGCTAAGTTCAGTAGCAACATCACCAAAATTTAAAAAATCAACATCACTGTTGGATCATTCAACAACAAAACCTGAAAATATTCTCCACGGTTTTTCCACCTCAAAGTTCTGCAACACCTTACGTTCTAAGCATTAAATGTTGGTGCAAAGCCGCTATGAAAAGTTGCTTTTCTCCGCAACAGAATCAGCTGATTCACATTGATTTCATTCACACGACTACACCAATGTGCAGCGCGAGGCTGGTTTTAACCGCTTCAGAATCCGCTGGAGTTACGTTAATTGTGTCAACTGTTGAGGAGTTGCAATACCCAAAAGAATGTAAAAACTGGAGCTAAAGCTTGTTTTTTTTCAGAACATGTCAGTGAGCGGAACTTGTGTCTCAATTTTTGAACACAAAAAAAGCTAAATAAAAGCTTTGTTCTATATATATATATATATATATTTTTTTTTTTAGAGGTACTGGAAAGGTCCCCAACGGGGGACTCCATTGTCCTCCTGGGTGACTTCAATGCCCGCGTGGGCAATGACAGTAGCACCTGGAGGGGTGTGATTGGTAGGAACGGCTTCCCTGATCTGATCCCGAGCGGTGTTTTGTTGTTGGACTTCTGTGCTCGTCATAGTTTGTCCATAACAAACACCATGGTTGAGCACAAGGGTGTCCATCACTACACGTGGCATCAGGACACCCTCGGCAGGAGATCAATGATCGACTTTGTTGTCGTTTCAGCCGATCTTCGGCCGTGTGTCTTGGACACTCGGGTAAAGAGAGGGGCAGAGCTGTCCACTGATCACTACCTGGTGGTGAGTTGGATTCGTTGGCGGGGAAGGAGGCCGGAAAGACTTGGCAGACCCAAACGTACTGTGAGGGTCTGCTGGGAACTTCTGGCTGAGCCCTCCGTCAGGGAAGTCTTTAACTCCCACATCCGGGAGAGCTTCAAACAGGTACCGAGGGAGGCTGGTGACATTGAGTCTGAATGGACCATGTTCTCCACCTCCATTGTCTCTGCTGCTGTTCGGAGCTGTGGTCACAAGGTCTCTGGTGCCTGTCGTGGTGGCAACCCCCGAACCCGTTGGTGGACACCGGAAGTAAGGGACGCCGTCAAGCTGAAGAAGGAGTCTTATCACGTCTGGCTGACTTGTGGGACTCCAGAGGCAGCTGACAGGTATCGGCAGTCTAAACGAGCTGCGGCTCAGGCTGTAGTAGAGGCAAAAACTCGGTCCTGGGAGGAGTTCGGTGAGGCCATGGAGAAGGACTATCGGTTGGCCTCGAAGAGGTTCTGGCAAACCGTCCGGCGCCTCAGGAGGGGGAGACAGTTTTCTGCAGGCACAGTTTTCAGTGCAGGTGGGGAGCTGTTGACTTCTACTGGGGACATTGTCGGGCGGTGGAAGGAATACTTTGAGGATCTCCTCAATCCTGCTGACACGCCTTCTCTTGAGGAAGCAGAGGCTGAGAGCCTTGGAGTGGGGCTGTCCATTACCCAAGCTGAAGTCACTGAGGTAGTCAACAAGCTCCTCGGTGGCAAGGCAGCGGGAGTGGATGAAGTCCGCCCTGAGTACCTCAAGTCTCTGGATGCTGTGGGAGTGTCTTGGTTAACACTTCTCTGCAGCATCGCGTGGCAGTCGGGAACAGTACCACTGGACTGGCAGACAGGGGTGGTGGTTCCCCTTTTCAAGAAGGGGGACCGGAGGGTGTGCTCCAACTACCGGGGAATCACACTCCTCAGCCTCCCTGGGAAAGTCTATGCCAGGGTACTGGAGAGGAGAGTCCGGCCAATAGTCGAACCTCAGATCGAAGAACAACAATGCGGTTTCCGTCCTGGTCGTGGAACTGTGGATCAGCTCTACACCCTGTCTAGGGTGCTAGAGGGTTCATGGGAGTTCGCTCATCCTATCCATATGTGTTTTGTGGATATGGAGAAGGCATTCGACTGTGTGCCCCGTGGTGTCCTGTGGAGGGTACTTTGGGAGTA
>BSAI01000018.1:3438068-3500851 GCA_036245035.1 Adrianichthys oophorus
ACCCGGTCCTGGATAAGCGGAAGAAAATGGATGGATGGATGGAATGCACATTCAAAGCCATTTGACAAAAAACAAAAATACCACTAAAACAGGAAATGCAGTGTTGGTGTTGGTTGTGCACAAAAAAACTTCAAGAATTCTGTGCTTCTTTTTTTTCTTTTTTACTATTTAGTTTAATTAGTTCTGAGAATCATCGTTTCTAAAATAATTATCACAGTATAGCTAATTTTTTCATCTTTGCAGCTAATATCACACTTTGTTTCTGCACCATTAGATATAAGAGTTTAATAAAAAGAAAGAAACAGAGTTAAACAGTTCAAATTCCAATAACTGAAAGACTAAGACCGATTAAGGTAATCAAAGCCACAAGTAGCATTGTATGGCCCACAGGCGCTACCATCCCTCGCCCTTTTGACCCGCCCTCATAGGCTGTGCAGCTGCTACGCGCCCCTCACTCTCCCCTTTTGTCCCTGCTTCCCTGGTCAGAGCTGCACGTGACTAAGTCATAAAAAAATATATAAATACAATAAAAAAATGCGAAAGGTCTTTGTACATTTTTAGAAAAAATGGCAAATATACATTTTTGGATATCCTTGGCAACGGGGGTTTTCTGTTAACCACGCTCACATTCCTAAAATGTTAATATCGTATGTCATATCATTTTGTTCGGCTAGAGCCAACAATTCATGGATTAACTTTTCACAATAGTCTCTGGAACAAGTTTTTTTTTTCACCATATTTTACAAAAATCTGAAAATCGCCAAATTCCTCACGTTGCTGCAAAATGAATGCCAAATCATAAGTGTCGTACCCATCCAAGAATGAGGGGAGGGGGGGTCATTTACTAAGTCCAAAATTCAGTTCCTAGGGTGCGAGTTCTTGAGTACGTGACAGTGGCAACATTTCAGCTAGAAACTGCAAAAAGACAGAAAATAACCTGCATAATCCTTGCAGTCCAGGACTGCTCCAGGCCACAAGGAAAATTCCCATCTTTCTAAAAGTGACTAAAATAGGGAATTCTGAAGTGAAATTGAATAACACAGCTGTATGATTTGCAGTTTAGATTTTAGACAAACTCACAGATTTTTCTGACAAGCCGGCTCACGCCCTAAGATCTGGTTTTCAAACATCATAGAAGTAGACCCATATTGTGAGATCTCCTTAACTGAGCAGGTGTGCACACACCTGACACTCACGTAGGGTCCCCCTCAGTGTTCCAGGTGTCCAACAATCATAGAGGAAATAAGGCCCCCACACCTGAGCAGGTCCTCTGCTCAGCGATTGGACATAAACTTCTTTCAGTTGACATGTGGTGGGAGGAGGATTAGTTGCTCACATTCAGTCTTGGCTGACTCACACTTTGTGGAATTACAAAGTAATCTTGAGGCTCAGTCATTTAGAAGGCAGCTTGATGATTTCAGGCCAGTGATTTATTTGTCTGAGGTATGTTGAAGGCTGTAAGAATTTGTCAAGTTAGAATCCTAATCAAAACTGTTAATCAAAGATTCCTGTTTGTTCAGCACTCAAGCATGGTGAGAAATTTGATCAAATTACTACTGGCCCTCTTTCAGACAGGTGAGCACGCAAAGCCTCAAAAGACAAAAAAGAGGAAAGGGATGTTCTGACTTAGCAAATAGACTGCACGCAGAAAAGAAAAAAGTATTAAATTTGAATTGTCCCTTGAGGTTTGTTTATACCAAACTAGGTCAACTGGATCAAAGTGTATTTCCTCAGCCTCTAAAGTGTGAACCCTTGATATGTTACATAAAATAACAAAGTTTGGCTACTCTGCTTTGAATCCAAAGAGTTCATAAAATACCCAACCTATATTTTTATTTCTTTCCTAAACTTATAAATCCAGGTTTACTTTCAGAGGACATGCAATTATATGTATCAACAGACAAACAACCCTCAAGCATGAAGGAAACCTCTCTGTACTCTCAAATGAAAGACAGGAGGCATTAAAACAGAACTGAGCAGCACATATGGTTTCTCTGCAGCCTGCTGTGAGGTTCCTATTGAAAAGAACTTGGACACAAGCAGGCAGTCAATCTAATGACGAGTCCAGGACCATCTTTGATGTGAAGAAACCACCAGATACCAACTTCAAAATGTACCTCACCAAACATAAGAATAAATAACTCAGAGTGTAAATAGACACACGTCTGATCATTGAGAAAAATCTTCTCGCTTTGTGAAAAAAAACAGTTCAGCTTTATTTGAAATAACAAATAATCAGTTTTTATTCAAAAATAAGTTGAATTGTGCTTTTTTTTACTGTATTCATCTCTGCAGTCTGCAATGCTACAGTCCACTGAAAGCTGACAACTAGAAGCCGGATGTTGTTGATCAAAATGGAAATAATTACTTTAGGACACATGTAGCATTTGAAGGATCTTTTAATTCAGTCAAGTTGTTTTTGAACCACAATAAACTATCATGCATATTGGATGAGAACCAACTAAAACCTAATGTCCCTAAAATGATATGTTATTCTGCTTTGGAGCAATTGCACTAGTTTTTTTTTTTTTTTTTTTTGCCTGGAAAGTGTAGAGTCACATATGATATTTAAACCAGTCAGCAGTGGATGCAGTTTAATACTCTTGAACAGAACTACAAGTGTGAAGGCTTTGTTTGTTTGAGCTGCTTCATGGAGGACAGCATCTTGAAAGAAAATGCTCAAAATGAAGGCTGAGAAACGCCAGACACAGTTCTAGGACATATGTCTCTGTGAAGAGGACTGATTCTAATCAATGAGAGTGGTCACAGAAGAACACCTTGGTTGCTATGAAGTCCAGTTGATATGAAAATAAGAACAGCCAAAAGCTAAAGACAGAGTTTATTCTAGCGCTGAATCACATAAATTTAAATAAATAAGATCGAGCTGATAGAAAATCTTTGTGGGAAAAGGAAAGCTAAAAGTACTTGTCTAGAGGAAAGCTACTGGATTTTCAAAATAAAATACTATGTGCAGACTTAGACAGTAAAACTATGATCTCATGAGTTTTAAACAGTGTTCAGAGCAGCAGCGCTTCATTAATAAGTCCGGTGTGATTTGCAAACAAAGCAAAACCAGTCCATATTCCCCACATAAGCATGCAGTGTTTCTGGGTAATGAGTCTTAAAATGAAACAAAGCTGTTTCTTTAGTTTTAGACTGTTTTAAATGGCCACAGGTCTATTGAAAAAAGGGTGAGTCTACAAGTGTCACATCCGTGTTTGTCACAGGCGATGTAACAAAAGATGTGTGTAATCAAATTACAGTATGTGGGTCAGTGTGCTTTTTTTTTTTACTTTAGACTTTATGTGTGACATAAGCTCAACCTGTAACACAGTTCATATGTGTCACAAGTTCAAACTATGCATTTAGAAGTAGTCTATTTTAATCCACTTTTATAGAGTATCTTTATCATTACATTATTGTCAAAAAATATCAAAAGAGCTTGACAATGCAGATTTAGCTTGTAACATAATGTATTGAATGTATATAAATTATGCATTTATTATTTATTTTTAAAATCCTAGTGGTTTTTGATGTGATTTAAATCTGCATCTCAGAGCCTGTATCACACTTTATCACAGCAGTCACTTACTGAAAGAGCTATTAGTCAGGCAAACATCTCTGCTCTACTTATTTAGGCCAGATAAGCACTGTCCATTAGAATGTAAAAATCCTTTTCTCCTTAGAAAAGTGTGTCAGTAAGATTAGGTCCATTAGGCAATAAAGTAGTAAATTACACAATTAATCTTCCATTGTAATTAGAAATTGATTGTCAGAGCATAAAAAACAAAGAGAGAACCAAAAAACAGTTTTTGCACAAGAGTGCAACACATTCACAGCTCACAATTTCTATGCTTTTTTTGTATATGATCTATCAAACAATGTTAACTCTTTAAGATCTGAGCTTTAGTTCCAGTGTTTTTCCTTTTTTTTATTACCAAAACTCTTCAACAGTTACATTAACGTAATTCCAGCCATTTCTAAAGCAAAAAAGGGCAGTTTTTTTCTCCAAATCAGAATCAGCTGATTCACGATGATCGTGTAAAACAGCTGAAGGGTTACGATATGTCGAAGAGCATTTGTTATATAGGTGTTACTAATGATATCTCCAATGTTAAAGGGTTCAACCTAGATACCAGATATCTTGAAATGTTTTACAAATACTCACAACACACAAGCTAACATTTTAGCAAATGTCAAACAAACCATAGACATATGTAATCACTGGATGGTGTGACATGAACAGGAACATGAGAAACTGGAGAAATACCAGGGACTCAGAGAAGAACTGGAGAAAGCTTGGAAGGTGAAGGTGACAGTGGTGACTGTGGTAACTGGAGCACTCAGGGCTGTAACCCCAAACTGGAGGAGTGGCTACAGCAGATCCCTTGAAAGACTTCAGACATTTCAGTCCAGAAAAGGGCAGTGCTAGAAACAGCTAAGATACTGCAGGACCCTCAAGCTCCCAGGCCTCTGGTAGAGGACCCGAGCTTGGAGTGAGGTACCACCCGTGGAGGATGAGAAGGGCGTTTTATATATATATATATATATACATATATATAATTTATTCAGGTTTTTATAATTTATCGCAGATTCTTTAAAGTGCCATTTATTAAAACCTGAAGAAAAAAGAAGTTAAAAGGTGTAATGAGGTGCCAGCAGCAGGGGCCCCCCACTGGGAAATTCAGTTAAAAGAACAGTAATGTATCAATTTGGTAATGGCTAATTTACTATTTTCCCAGTTCATTAAGCTGAAATGCTTCACTTACATCATATTACCACAAAAATGTGTAATAAATAAGGATAAGGAGGCAATATTATGGTAATTGATCCAATCATTTCTGGTAATGACTGATTTGTTTGTTTATTTTGTTGCACTGATAATGTCCTGAATCTATTTTATGTAATTCTATAATCAGTGGACCCATGAAGGAAATAACTTTGTAAAGGATTTCCAAATTAAATTTCAATGTTTAAGGATTAATTTAAACTGAAGAGGAGTTAAAAATATCAACAGAAAGGTATGATATATTGAAATATATCCTTTTTCTTCTGTGTAATATCAACTTTGTTGTCAAATCACTCAACATAACCAATAAAGGCATTATTATAGTTAAACTCCAAAACCGCATAGACAATTATGTTTTTGAAACGCCTTTTTTATTGAGTGACTCAAAATTAGATGAATTATGTTTCTTACAAAATTACTTTCCTACATAAAACAAGAAATAAAACATTTCCTCGATCCCCAACAGTTTTTGAGCGATTTTTCTCAAATACCTAGACTACTGCTAAACAGCAGTAATTCTGCAATAGAGAGAGCTGAACATGACACCGAAGAAAAACCAAGAAGACCTTGCAGAACTCAGAATTGCGTTAGCCGACATCCAAGCTAAACTGAGCCTACTCATGGCATTGGAGGCTAAGCTAACTCCTTTGTTGGCATTAGAGGTTAAGCTAGCTCCACTCTAGGAGCTAGATGATAAGCTAAAACCGCTGCTGGAACTTGTGCAGGAATTCCGACAAGAAAAGTGAGAAATGAAAAACGGGATAACCGGCTTGACCTCCTGGACAGGAGAACGAACAACGTGGATCAACAAGTAAGAATTAATAATAAAATTCTCACGTGATAACAACTCAAACCAAGAGCTAAGCTTGGTGCAGCTAACGTTAGCACGGAGACCAGTGGGGCTGCAGTGGCTACAGCTGAGAGCGTGGAGAGTCAAATTAGATCATTCCTCACTTCTAGAGGGATTTCCTTGGATTTGAATAATATCGAGATCTGCCATCCGCTTCCCAGGAGAAAGGAGTCAGATAAACCAGTGATCCTTATCAGGCTTGTGAATCAAAAGCACAAAATAGCTCTGATGAAGCAAAGAAAACCCATTAAAGGGACCGCTGTTTATTTTAACGATCATCTCACTAAACCGAATGCTGCACTGGCAAAGCACACCGGGCTCCTGAAGCGGAAAAAGCAGATCCAGACAACATGGGTGCTGGATTCCAGGATCTGCGTTAAACCACTTGGTCCAAGTGACCAAGGCAATGGTAATCACCAACATAAATGACTTTGAGAAGTATGTGGTCACGGACGTCAGAGCCGTCATTTGATGCGAAATAAGAGTCAAAAATGATTTTAAGAAAATAATGCGCCTAGGATCTACCACTGTCTCTTAGGTCAACTTTGACCTGATTTTCAGCAGCGATTTCTGCCCTGCAGACAACTCGAGCTCAACTTACTTGCTGTGATATCTGCTGAAGGACAATGGACATGAGAAACAAAGTTTGCAGTCATAACAACAAGGAAAACTTTATAAACTCTGCTCAAACCAGAAGAACAGCTGTTAATCAGACAGCAGAACGCAGGAATACCGTCTTGGACAAAGGCTTTAATCAAATCCCTTGACATGGTTCCCTAAAGTGTGATTCATGACAAAGGATATTTTAATGAAAACAACCTGCACTTATTGATTCTTTATATCTGATTTAAGTAAATGTCTTTAGGACAAAAACGATTTATTTTTCCTTCTTTTTATACTTGATTTTAGGAGACGAATTTTCTGATGAAAATAATCTGCATTTATTTGATTTTTATACTGATTTATTTTTTTAGACTTATTCGCATCACTGATTTTTTTAATGAAAATATTCTGCAAAAATTTGAGCTCTATACTGGCTTTTTTTTGGAGACTTCTTCACATCACTGATTTTTTTTTTTTCTTGCGTATGCTACAATAACGTTTAAAATAGTGCTGTACTTACATATATGGCACTGTGACTTATTGTTACTTAAGAATGTTTAATGACCTGAATTACTGTCAGTACGGTCTAAATACCTGATTATTAGTTACAGACCAGTTTATATCTAATGTAAAGTAAATGGTGAGGTCGAGTCATGGTGGGATTATATAAATTCGCTTCCTCCCACTCACTATCAAGCAGTCTATCTTTTGATGCCTAGTTATCCTATGTTTGACACGTTCACGGATGTAAATTTTTGTTGATTGATTGTGTTACACGTGTTATTCTTGTCTGCTTGAAATAAACCATTTCCAAATCCAAAACAGATTAATAAAATGCCACTTTCACAAGCATGAGGTGACCTTTGCATCCATCTGGTTACAACAGTTTGACTGGAAACTGAGAGCAACTGGAAACAAAAGGTTTTAGTTTAGGATTTAATTTTTGAAGTTACAGTACACTCAATAAAGACACCTGTTGGTACACTTACACATAGCTAGCTTGGTAGATATCGCTGAAGTTTTGTTTAAAACGTTGCCGACAGCCTTCCTGTCAATCCTGAGTGCTCGTTGGTCTGTTTAATCTTTTTTTTTTACTTTTTGTCCACCCAAGTTGATGTCCCGGGGAGTACATTTTAGAGGCTCTGTGCTCCGAGGAGATGGGTTCTTATGGGCTGCACAACACCAAGACAACAGCTCAGCTTTAGTCAGACTTTCATTTGTTATCGATTGCATGAAGAAAACAGACTTGAAGAAATCCTTGACCTGCAGTCTGGCAGCTCAGTCTGTCTATGCAACACAGTTCACGAGTTAGCAGCCTGTTGTGTTGACCCAAATACTTGTTCAAATAATCTGCAAGAAATAAGATGTAAAATCCATGGGATCCACTCTGAGGATCTAGCAAGAAAGAAACTCATCATCATTTACAGCAGTGATTAAAGATGTTAGACACTAATCTTGAAACATATATGCCAATGTTTGCAGGTTTGCCAAAAGATAACTGCTGGCTGTTTACATATGTTTTATTATTCTGTGGTTAGGGCCCTGGATGTATTACAGACTTCTGAACTGCTCACTGTAACTCAAAGTGTCCAATCAACACAGAGCAGTTGACACCCAACAACTTCTTCTGTTTATTTGCAATATTTAAGCTTAATGCTGAGTACACACCAGGCATGTAATGCATGTTCAAAAACATGCTAAAAGTGGGTTCTTGAACGAGCTTTTAGCATATGGTGTTCATACTGGACTGTCGCTATTCAACACTAGCATGTGTATCTACAGTTTGAGGAACCTTGGTGCAGATTGTCGAAGCGGCGCACATCTCGCGAATTTTGCTTCATGTTTTTTTTCTTACATCTTTATTACCATATATGAATATATGAGGGGTGTCATTTAATTCTGGTCCACCAGAACAGGGTCAATCCCCTGTATGGATGTATGTGACTAAAGCTTGCTTGTTGTCTAAGATGACTCACATCTTTCACCTGACATGTTGTAACCACAAACACAGACCTCCATTGTGCCTTTATTGTGAAATGGCCGTATGAAACAATCTCGTCAATCGAACTGTTCTTGTGTAAAAGGAAACTTTGGCTCCTTGCACTTATTCGTGTGCACTGCAGTGTGTTGTGAACTGCGGTGCACAATTCTTTCTTGTTGTGTAAATATTCATAAGACTTCTACTCGTACAGGTATTTGCAGAAGCTAAATTTACACCTCCTGACAGTAGGGGTTGCTAAAGAATTTTCATGTTGTTGACTTCTTATATGTCACACAACTTTGTGCCAAAGAATAAACCACCCTAAGAAATCCATTGGAAGTGAATTTCAGAGAACTCTATCAAATTGCTGAAATAACTTTAAAAGAAGACGTGATTCTGCATGATTACACTTGAGAATCACTCAGCAGCTGTCATTCAAGGCCTCCTCATCTGTGCTAAATATCCACGTTGTTCACTCAGCTTGAGAGGTTCAGTCTAGCGTGTGACAGCCCCTGTTGTGAGCAGGCCTCACTCTAAAAGCCCATGCAGACACAGATACGTAGCATGGCTGACCTTTAATTTCATTCAGACTGTGTACAAATGACTTCAGCATACCCCACTTAGGAAAAAAAAGGCCTGAGAAAAAAAGTCTTTGCAAGATTGTAGCTACTTGGGGTTTCAGCACTCTGGCAATATCTACTCCCTGCCTTTAATGACTTCCCGCCGAGAGGAGCCACGGTGAGAGTCTTGGCAGTCAGACTAAGAATAGCATTAGACACAGGGTTATCTGAGCATTACACTCATTGTAACATGCAATTAACTCAACTCGTCCATTTTCATTACACAATTATTTATGAATGTCAATTTAATTTTATGCATTGTTCTACATGACCAAAGTCTGATTTTAGGGCCCGTGCACTCCAATATCCGTAGTTAACTGGTGCCAGCCTCACTTGCAGGCCAACTAATTGCAATTTAGCCTTAGACAGCACCTCCCTGCTTAGACCCTCCATAATGGAACAACTGATTCACAGACAGGTAACGATTGGAAAGACAGAGTGCTTCTCTCTGTGAATGGGAAAACAAATGCACTTCTGCTAAGCTGTTTTCTTTGTGATAACACCAAGGTTTACCCTTTGAATTCAGAGAGGGACAAGAGGTAATACGTTTCTTTAAATCCTATTTGTCTTCCATTTCCATCTCCACCTGAAAACAAGAACACATTAAATCACACAGGGATGTCCGCACTGAGGGATTTACAATTTTGAACACATAGCTATTTAAATCTTCCATCTCAATAAGTATGAGGAAATACAGTTTTGAAAATCCAAAGGAAGTAAAACAGACTCATTGTAAAAGTGATAAGAAACTTGTAATGAAAAAATGGACTGAACAGTTCAAAGCTGGTCTGACATAAGCAGAAGATCCAGCTGAAGGGCCTTTTTTTGGGTAAAGTGAAAGTACAACGGGGCAAAACCCGAAGTCCGATCTGCAGCAACCCAGTGTTTCAGTTCAGTCTCAGGTCCTCCGGGAAACGATTCCACACTGTTTCAGTTAAATTCTGTTTATAAGTCAAGGCCAGTTCATAGCAAAGGTTGTCTCATAATGTTACACAAACAGAAAGAAACGTCAAAACAATTCTATGATCTGATCCAGTACAGATTTTTGCTTTAAGTCCTTATTTTCTGCAGCTGTCTTTTTATAATGGTCTCTACAGGTGAACAGATTCTCATCAAAGGGTTTTTGGTGTTATACCTCATACCAAGCAAGCAAAAGGAGAATGTTAAGAGGAAAACTCCCTCTAATAAGGACTAGGTATATGTAAAATGTGATGTCGTGAATATGAAAAGCCTTTTCGGACACCAAACAGTGAATGAGAATCAAAGCGAGACAAAAGCAGTGCATTTCAAGATGCAAAAAAAATCAAAGTAACCCACACAGAAAATTCACAAAAACCCTTTAAAACCCTCTCATTTAGAAGGGTTTTTTCTCTGGAAATTTCAGGGAAATCAATACCCTTCACCCCTTTAAACATGTATAAAAGAACATTGACTGTATACGAGAACTGGACTGAGTGACCCTCTCCCCTCTGGTGTTCCAAACTGGCTGGCTCCAAGAAGCCAAAATCCCATAGACTTCTACAGAGAAACAAACAGCTGTTACTCAGGCATTCTTTTTTTTTTGAATAACCATTCTTGCTCTGGCCTCCACGTCAAACGTTTGAAACGTTTGATTGACAGATTCTCCCATTTTCAAGTGGTAGAGGTGGGGTGTGGACTTCCAACAATTTTACTTGATACGAGAGGTTGCCATAGAAACGGTGAGTCTAACCAACTTGGACCAATCACTGCTTACTGACGACATCTGGCTCTAAATGGCGGCTTGTCTACTGCGGAAAAATGGCAGCTGAATTGACGTCATTAGATTGGAGCTGAAAGTGAGCCATTTTCTATGGGTGGCATAACCCAGTCAGATTGTCTTATACAGTCAATGATATAAACACATCGGACCAAGTGGAACCTTGTGATTTCCCAGGCTATTCCATTTGGTTCTGTCTTTAAGCTGTTCCAAAAATTCCAGTGTGCAAACCCAAACCTAACCTAATGTGCTAGTAGGGCCAGTAGCATTTAGCCTTTTTAATGTCTTTCTGTGCTGGAAATCTATTTTCCTGCCCAGTCGAAAGAAATTCGCAATTGATTCAATCTAGAACAACAGCAAAAGCTTGCACCAGTGAGGTAGTAAGGAGACCTCAAAATCATTTATTTATCCTCTACCAGAGTTTTTAGAGATTCCTTGAAGTTGTGAGCTCCGTTGAGTGTTGTTAGTCTGCATCACACAGTGACATATGGATGACTGAGACTGGGACGTTCTCACTTAGTTTTTCATACAGCCTACTTGTGAGACCCTAAACACACCTGCTAGCATTCAGACAAAATAATAATAAGTTTATCAAGTCCTCACCAACAGCAGTAATCAAAGCTTTTCTTTGCAAAAAAGTGATGATATAAATACAGCATACTATTTTATTTCATTTTAATTTTTTACTGATGTATACATTTGCAGTTTATACGTGGGCAAATATGCAATTATATTTTCAATTAATGGAGATTCTTCACTTTAATACATTTCAGCTTGTGAGGCAAATAGAGAAAACTATTAGTTCCAGTATCAGAATGTATTTTTGCGCATGAATGCTTTCCTTTCTTTAATCTAATTCTTTGTCATTATTCAAATTTGACATTAAAGACATATTTTAATATAAAGAATTCCGCATTTTGTCAGGGTGTTTACAGCAAGACTGTAGGCAAGCACTGTAAGGCTGAAATGTAGAAAAGCTAACCTGCACGTTGACAGCGCTCATGGGATAAGCTAATTTTGTGAAACTAATCCCTCCTCCTTATGATGTAAAAACAATTCTGAGGTAAAATGCTGGACTAAGGGAAGGGAAGCCAGCACAGAACTCCCACGAGTTGTTAGGTTTGTGGCTAAAAAAAGTCTGTAACTGACCTTTCAGTTCCATCCACCTGATGGTAATTAGATGCTGCAATCCCAGTGTTTATAAAGGTATTAGCAGAACAACTGTTTGGGCCTATGCTTCCCTCATATCTTTGTCCTCTGCGTTGTCTTCCAGATTTTGCAGTGTTTTGTGCGAAAGCTGAAGTCGTATCTGAGCACATCTAGCACTTCTCTGTCAGAAAAACTTGCCTCGTGCAAGTGCAACAGAGATAAAGACAAGAAATCATAAACCACGAGGGATTGAGCTTTATTTTTTTCCCTTACACACCTGACATGGACCGCATGATTAAAGAGTGCAAATTTGAGGGTGACCCCAGGCAAATTGGTTCATCTTTCATGCACTGATTCACATCAAAGACTCTCAGGCAAGACTCCTCAAGGCACACAGAAAGTGATCAAAGCCCTCTTCTTTTTGTGAATTCTATTTTATGCTTGTTGTTCATGTATTTCAGAGCAATCGTACAAATCTCAGGCATAATTGGAGGGGTAAAGACATCTTAATTCCTCCAGACCTATGCTTCATGTACAAAACAAGAAGTGTAATGTAAGATAATGATTAATCTGCTGCTTTGGTGATTGACCACAGAAAAGACAACCCTTTATTCAGCTCAACAACTTCATAAGCATTGGGACTGCAATTATTGTTCATTTTCAGACAGGGAATAATCACGGCCTTCAGACGAAAATTTGACAATAAGCACATAAAATATGAAAGGAAAGAAACAGCCAAAAAGAGTTTTCACTCTGAATAAAAGAAGATGTGATTAGGATTGCTAAAAGTTTACAACATTTTGTCTGAATATAATAGACATAATTACTTTCTTGTTGAAATGAGCTCTCTTCTTAACAATATATCTGAATGAGGTGCAATATGTCTGCATTAAAGTGGGATGGATTTCTCTTTCTTTGCCTGTTGTGAATGTTGATCATGTTGCAGTCTATTCTTGCTGCCATAAACACTCTGGAAAAGTCTTTCAAAAAGGCATGCCAATTACAAGAATTAATTTTTGGAACTTTCATCCAAACCCATATTCACACATTACTTCGGCTCTGCAAAATAGTTCAGCGTGTTTGATGCAAATAATGACTTTGATCGGCCTCATAAAAGCTTCCGAGCTAATCAGCAGTAGTGCTCTTCATGAGGTTGGATACAATTTGCGCCACCCCCACCCCCCACCCATGCATCTCATCAGGCTGTGCTGAATAACTCTCACAATCACATGTGGCTCAGTTGTGTTCCATGCAGAGCTGAGGTCTAATTTCTCTACTCGAAAAAAAGAACGGATGTGCTAGCTAAACTTTTTTTATTTTTGATTTCTTTTTTGGTGGGGACAAGAAACTGGACACACAAGAAGAAGCTTTTTTTCTTGTTTGTCAGATTAACTTTTCATTTATGAACCGTGAGGCTCTACAGTCGTTTTAACTGTTTCAGATTTAAAGCAAACACTCTTTGTGAGGCATTTTTCCAGCTTTTTGCCCCGCATGAAGCGCCTGCTGCAGAGCATGAGAAAGTGCAGAAACTTTTCAGAGCAGCCCCTCCTCTACCCTTTTGAAAAAGCATTTAATTAGTATTGATTTGTTTGTTGATTGATTCATATTTTCTACCTTTCTTTACACATGTGTAATGCATATTGTATTTTACACTTCATCAAATGAGTCCATTTCTATTTAAACTATTTTGCAATAATTTTATTTTTTTTAAATAGCAAATTGAGTCATTTCCTCCATCTGTCCATCTTCAAAACACGCTGAACTCCCTTTTTGGGTCACAGGGCTGCTGGAGCAAACCCAGCTTGAGTCATTTCATTTATTCTGTCCCGCAGCAGTCCTGGACTGTAGGACCAGATTGGTTTTGCAATTTTTCTTTCTTACTGTGTCTTTGAGCAAATATTTTGCTCCTGCCTCATACTCACCAACTCACCACATTAAACTTAGTACCTGGTAAATTTTGGGTACAGTCAACGTCAACCCCCCAAAAAAAATCACCTTTGGTACCAGCTACAAATTTGAACTCCTAGAGATGTTGATTTCTTGCCTCTTAACTCCTTGGATACCCTATCATTAGGAAGCTATTTGGGAAAAAAATGTTGGTTTTAAAGTTTGTAGATTTTGAATGGTGTTAGAGTAGCGAGCTCGCAGAAGTGGTGTCTCCCTGTTGCTCGCACATTTTTTACCGGAATATTGTGAACTTTTAATACAAAAATAGCTTAAGTTAAACGAAGCCCTATGACATATAATATGAGCCTTAAGAATGTGGACGTGGTTAACAAAAAGACTTTGTTGCAGAGGAAATCCAAAAATGTACTTTTGCCAATTTTTCTAGAAATTACATCATGTTCGTCAGCCCCTGGTGACTCACACATGGTTGCCATGGAAATAAAACCAACAGCAAAGCCTCCATTTTGAAAGAAGTGTTTATTTTTTCTCCAGAATTTGTCACATGCAGCTCTGAACGGGGAGGCAGGGGCAGAAGGGGTAGAATAAGGGGCATAAGGGTAGCAGCCAGTGAGGGAAGGTCAGAGGGTGGGGGAGGGTAGCGCCTGCGGGCCATACAACACCGCTTGCAGTTTAAATTTCCTTTTTGTTTCATGATTTATTTCCATTGTGTCTTTGATTGAGATGTTTGCAACTTTAACTGATAATTGTCCCTAACGTTTGTGTTTTTTTTATTGTTGTCCCGCTATCCAAGTACAAAATCTACAGATTAATATTACATTGCCAATAAAAAATTGTCGTTTTAGGAAAAAATTGGTAAATTATATAAAAAATTATTTTGCCTTTTGTTTTCTCTTACATTTAGCGGTCATTTCTTTTGGGAAAAATAAGCCTGTTACCAAAATGTGGCTTCATTCCTTATGTTTGTATTTGCTGGCTGTGTTTTTAACTCAAAATAATTGTGACTGTTTTGGTGGTACTTTTTTCTGTAGGGCTCATTTAACATTTTCCAGCTCACTATTTTACATGCTGCATGCTTTTTTTTTAAGAAAAAACAACAAGATTTGTTTGGTTTGAAGAAAAATCCTGTATCCACGCAACTCACCCAACATCTTTAAGTAAACCCAAAGATGAAGGATATTCAGTCATGCTTGAAAAACAGGTTTTTCTCCTACCCTTCAAGTTTAACCTGCATTTACATCTTTCAGCCTTAGACGTCATATCTGAGCTGCACTCATCCTTTAGGACTTGATGGCATCAGTTAGTAGCTTCATGTGCATCCCTTCTATCTAAAATGCTGACAGCATGCCAGGCGTTCCGCAGACAGTCTTCCACTCGCCATGGAGCAGATGCAGCTTGTGCAGAAAACAAAAACACAACATGGTCCGTTTGTTTTTTTGTTTTTTTCCCAGAAATACTTCATGATTATGTAACAATTTCTGGAGATTTAAATCATGACCAGACCTGTTTTAGTGATTAGGATGTTTGCTTTTGCTCTAGATAGTCAAAATATGCAGGGATATTGTTCAGAGAAAGAATTGGATGAGTCTCTTGGTTAAATCAAAGAAATTAATAGCATTTCTTGCAGTTTATTAACATGGTAGTAAACTAATAAACAAGATAATTGCAAACTGATTTTGTCCATTTTCAAAACCCAATCCTGTTCCTTGCTTTACAAATTTCATTTTTTAAATAGAAATTTAGGTTTAAAAATGTAAACTGCGTTTTTTACTTCTAATGGATGGATGGATGGATGGTGAGTCCAATGTTAAGCTTTCCTTTGAAATAAATGAAGTGAAACAAAGATTTTGAGCCCCAGGCTTTCTCTCAAGATTTTTACAATAGCGATTTTTATCGCATTAGGTTAATTCAAGATGTAGAATGTGCCTGGGAGCATTTTCAGAAGTCTTTATTTAAACATATGTAACAAACATGTCCCTGTAAACAAATGTAGGATTTCTGGGCGGAACGATCTCTGGGTCACAAAAGAACTTTTATCCATGCTCAGAGAAAGAGATGCTGACTGGACTAAAGCAAAATTAGCTAACTCCAACTCTGATGGGAGCAATTTTAAAACCTTAAGAAACAGATGTACCTTCTTAATGTGGAGAACTATATCTAATTTCTACTTAAATTATATTTCAACAAATCTCAGAAAATTCTGGAAGCAAATCAGAATGCTAACTGGACAAAAGATTAAATTAACTACACCTGAAAATCTAACTGAACTCTCTTGTCATGAAGCAGAAAGAGGAAATTGCAAAGCAATTTAACAAACATTTTACTTCAGTTGGCTCAGTCCCTCTATCATCTCCGCCATTGTCTTGTCATTCAGATCCTCTGCCTGCATCCTTTAGAACTCCTGCAACTAAATTTGTCATCCAACCAATTTCCATTTCAGAGTTACTGAAAGCTATTGATCCAAAAAAATCTGCCGGTCCAGATGACCTAGACCCCCTACTTCTTAAGACATGCAGCTGATTTTATAGTCGAACCCATTACCCATTTAAGCAATTTACGTATTCAGTCAAACATAATTCCTAAAGTTTGGCTTATGTTCTCCCTCTCCTGAAAGGTGGAGATCAATGTGAGCTAAACAACTACAGACCCATCTCTAAATGATCTGTTCTTGCAAAAATTCTCGAATCCCATGTACATTCTCAACTAAAACTTATTTTAGCCTCTAACTCGGTTCTTTGTGAAACTCAGTCAGGCTTCATGGCAGGCCGCAGTACTGTTACAGCTGCCGGATCTGTAAAAAATGGCATAATCTTTGCCCTGGACAAAAAAATTGCACTATGCAGCCCTATTTGTGGATTTATCAAAGGCCTTTGTTTGGGTTAACCACCAGCTTTAATACAATGGTTAAGTCTTATTGGTCTAGGTGATTCTGCTATTAAGTGGTTCAGAAATGGTCTGTCACAGAGAACCCAGTCTGTGATTGTTGAAGATGCAAAATCGGACTTCGTGAACATCAATAATGGAGTTCCACAGGGGTCCATTGTGGCTCCTGTCCTTTTCACCATCTTTATTAATCACCTGGATAGTCATTTGCCATATGTTAAATTCCGTCTTTATGCAGATGATACCATCATTTATACAGTTGCTTCTTTTATCAGTCATGCCGTAAATGAGCTTCATCAACTTCAGTTTTCTCTTCATAACTCAGAGTTGACCCTAAATGAAAATATATGAAAAAAAAATGAAAGAAGACCAAATTAATGATATTTTCCAGATGTTGTTCAAATGATGCAGTGAATGCTGATATTCATACATTGAAAGTGGTGGAAATTGGAAAAAGTATCTACCTATAAATATCTTTGTGTGTGGATTGATGACGAACTGTCTTTTATCTTTCACAATGACCAATGCAAAAAAAAGTTGGATTTCTACTACAGAAACAAATCTTATCTAAACTCGGATGTGAGGAAAAGACTTGTTCAGAGCACCTTCCTCCCAGTTTTGGACTATGGAGACATTCTTTACATGATTGCTGCCTCTTCAACTCTCCGTAGGCTGGACACAGTTTATCATTGTGCTCTGCGTTTTATCACAAACTCAGCTTACAGAACCCACCACTGCGAACTGTATTCGCTGCTCTCTTGGTCTTCACTCAAAGTCAGGCGACGGAGACACTGGCTAATCTTCACCTATAAGGTCATTATCGGTAAACTGCCTCAATACCTATGCTGTCTTCTACTGCCTGCTATCAGCATAAATAATTATCGCTTCTCACTCAGAATCCTTCTCTCTGTTCCCAGATTCCACACTGAATGAGGAAAAACAGCCTTTTCTATTGCTGCTCCTCTTTCCTAGAATAATATTTAAAACTCTCTGCGTCTATGTGACCTAATACCCTTGAACTGCTTTAAAGCAAAACTTTTTGAGCTGTCAAAAGAAATATGCCACTCTTGACCTGACTGTATAACTCTTGATTAACCTTTTTACTTATTGTCACACTGTTTTTCACATTTTAAATTGTATTTTATTTCTACCTCATTGTTTTAACTGTATTTTTTTTTTTTTGTGATGATGGTTTTTGACCCTGGTCTCCCTTGAAAAAGAGATCTCACCTCAATGGGATTTTCTGATAAAATAAAGGTTACACTAAAAAATTAAAATAATTTGCATTGGTAAGAATCCTAATCCCTAGTTATTTTAGTATTATTACAAGGATAGTGATGCATACAGATCTACTTGGAGGCCTTTAATGAAAAATGTCCATAACTACAGGCATGTTAAAACGTTCATCACACCTTTGCACATTACTGAATCACATTACTGAATACTGAGATTTTGTTTTTGTTATTTTAATTTTTCATTCCCTGACACTAAATTTTGAGCGTTGGACACTTCAAGGCAGAGCAGGTCTTTATTTTGTGGCAGTTGAGCCTTTATTGTTTCTGCTTGCTGCTTGCGACACAATAAAATCTGCGATCTAGAGTCAGTGACATTGCAAATGTATGAATGTAAAAAGGAAACAGATTGCATGTAAAGAAAACAACTTTTGTTTTTTTTTGTGAGATATTGACAGAGCTTTAATTTACAAAGTCCTAAAGTCAAATAGGTTTTAGCATTGCACTTTTAGAAAACTTGTCATCAGATTGTTTTTGCAAATAGTGAATGAGACAACGACATCAGTCTGATGATGTTGTTGTGTAGCCCTCTCTTGTGAATTCCTGCTTGTTACAGATAAAAGAAATGGAAGGTCTGCTCTCACTTTAAGTGGCTCTTTAAAAATAATCTCAACATAATAACACATAAAGTTCATGAACTTCCCATCAACTCCTCTGACCAATCCTCTGCCTTCTGACCCCATAGGCAGTCTGGGTAGTGTGGTCAAACAACAATAATGACAGGCAACTGTGAGGATAATTTGGGATAAAACAAACAAATAAAAAGGCAATAAGTGAAGCTTTAAATAAAGTTGAGCATTTGCCAAATGACAAACAATATGCACATGTATAAATGTTACTTTGTTTTATAGCAGGAAATGTCGGGACAGTCACTGTTTTCATGGAGAAGGAGCTTTTACTCTCACCGCTGCTGTTAAAGAAGTTTTAGAATCAAATATGCTTATTTTAAAAACACCAAATAGGACTCTAATTCCTAAAACCATTGAAGGTGTATTTTATAATTGTACATTGTATTAACTTTAGTAAAAAAAAAATGGACAGCCAAAAATATTCTATGTAAAGAAAATCCTAACTTTGGATTTGTGAGATTCAATTTTAGCTTTTCCTAACAGAGACTCGTATCTGTGAACATGGAGTGTCCCTGCTTTTCCCTCATCCAAGACAAAGCATTTGTGGTTTTAGTTATTAAATACACCACATAACTATTAAATATTAACATTTTGTTGCTCAGACGATGGCAGTTATGTTTTGATTGGGGTCTGAATACTAAATGACGCAGTATTGTTCTCTTCTATTTTCAAAGCAAACAACTTTTCCAAATAAAATGTTTAATACATCATTAAATTCCACAGTCAGCAATTAATTTGATTAATCACAGAAAACATTGAAAATTGCTTCAACTTATGCATGCTTACTGAAAATATCAGGCAGCAGAAAGCCATTGAAGAGGAGAGGGTGCACCAGGAACCAACATGGAAAGACAAACCCCTGTGGCGTTCGTAACCCCGCCAAATGGAAACAGAGACCAGGATCTACCACATCTCCCAGGATTCCAGGAGCAGGCTGGATCAAAAATATTAACCATCCATATTACAAACCCGTTTGATGACTTTTGGGGTCATAGGGTTGCCGGAACCTATCCCAACTACTGCTGGCCGAAGGAAACACTCTGGTTGAGTTGCTAGTCCATCACAGATTCACACAACCACATGCACTCAGTTACATCTAGGGACAATTTTAAAGGTGGAAATGACCACATGAAGCATGTTGATAAACCGTGGGAGGAAAGTGTCCACACGCATGAGGAGAACATACAACTTCCACACAGAAAAGACCAAGCTAGGATTTGAACCAAGGATGCTAACCACTATGCCACTGTGCAACCAGCATGCAGAAATCTTCATTAGACAAAATGTTATATCAGAAAGAGTTCCTTAAACTTTCCAGCTAAAATCAGGTTGATCTCCTTTTTATTGGGCCTCAGTGCTGGAAAATAATCCGTTATCACCAATTGTAATTTCAGCAAAGATCCTTTTGTGTGGAGATGGTGTGGTATGAAGCTATGGTAAGGAATTAAACACTTTGATTAAAGTTTTTACAAAGGGTGCACAATATTTCATCAAGTTAATAGAAGAACGTCATGCTGGATAAGGTTCTCATACAAACCCTTAGTACAGCACACACAGAAGACAAGACATGTTACACTTATTGGACTAAAACACAACAAGGATATCAAACAGACTGGTGCAGATGAAATATTTAATAGTCTTCCATTCCTGGATGGCATTTTACATTTGAAATGAAAAGTGACAGCTTTCATGTTCATATTAATGACAATGAAAAGGGTTGTCACTCAGTGCAGTGATGCAGCTCACTAATGTTTCCAAAAGTTTTGAACAACAGTGTTTTGCGCCACCGATGAATGAAGTGTTGCAGATATTATGTTTTTGTGGCATAAACTTGCAGCTTCAAGTTGAAAAAAGTAACAACCCACAAACAGGGGTGCTTTTTCTGCAAAAAGAAACCTTTTACTTATTTTAATGGAAACATTACAGCCCAAACTCTTCAGTGCATAGTGTCCCAGTAAAAACCCAAATCCAACACACACTTGGCACGAAAAGGAGACTTTTCCCCAAACTATGCCATTTTTTCTGTTTCCTTTGTTTCCTCCATCCATCCATTTCTGTTCTCTTCACTCTGTTTACTGTTTGCTGTTGAGCCATCATTATCCCGGTTATTGGTGGGCCTGATGAACAGCTTTGATTACCGCACACAAACACACATCTTTTCCTTGTCTTTTAATTAAAACCTCGTTCACCTCTGGCTGCATTGTGCAGAAGTATAATGAAAGTGAATGAAGCGCATCCCTCGGGATAAGAGCACTCCTCGTAAGATTATAATTGTCAAGATGAAACTCTCCAAAAGCGGTTTCAGCGAGGCAATTGTTCAAACACAAATTAGATGGTGTGTTCTCTCATACAGTGAATACATGCATAATATTTTAATATTGTTCTATTATTAATTTACACTTTAAATCTTAAATGCCACGGCAGGAATCTGGGAGTGTGACACACTTCCGTAGCTTGTTTTTCCGTACTTCTTTCATTATTTACAAGAGTTAAGATGAAACAAAAAGCTGCCACCAAAGTATTTCCATTTCAAACTGAAAACCCCTTCACAGCTGTCGCTTTTTAAAAACATGACATTTCAAAGATGCAGCATTCTCGCAGTGCAGGGCAGAAATGATTCTCTTTGTAATCAAGACAAAGGGATAATTACAGCGAGAAGAAAATATGCAGCATTTTATGCTGCAGTTCCAGCGCCAGCTCTTTCGCAGCGTATCAGGCTGTCTGTAGAATTATAGGACATATGGGAGAGCATTAGTCTGCATGTTAGAGGAGATCGGTCTCTCTGTACACACTACTCCCAGCGTGAGTGTGGATGTGGGCTCCCTGATTGTCCATTGAGAGTTGTTTACATTTCTTCAAAAGCTCCATTTAGTTTCCACTGACAAGGTAGAATAAGTGACTTGGCCATGATGGATGGAGGCACCTGTCCTAATGGGGGCTCAAACTGTGCCCACCAGTGCACGCTACAGTGATAAATTGACAACAGTTGGGACATGCTCTGCTGGCAGGGTGAATGAGGCTGTGAGGACATCCATGTTAGCGCTCCAGCACAGAACAATGCAGGAGGGCCCAGACAGCTGCAAAGGAATGAGGGGTGTGGGGGGGATCGACAGTTAAGGTTTCACCTTTGCCATCATCAGACAGAGCACAGGACACAAAAACTTCTTTACGATCAATAGTTGTAGATATCAAAAGCTTCATTTCTGCTTAGCTTTTTAAAACACAAGAGCCTCTCCATTTTCTTTGTGAATAAACAATTAGGCAATAGATCAAAGCATATTATGAGAAGGATATATTAACAAGGAACAATATTCAATAAAAGGGCTGCACGGTGGCGCAGTGGTTAGCACTCCTGCCTCATAGCAAGAAGGTTCCCGGTTCAAGTCCTAGGCTGGGGGACCTTTCTGTGTGGAGTTTGCATGTTCTCCCCATGCATGCGTGGGTTTTCTCCGGGGACTCCGGCTTCCTCCCACCGTCCAAAAACATGCTTCACAGGTTAATTGGTTCCTCTAAATTGTCTGTAGGTGTGAATGTGAGTGTGCATGGGTGTGTGATTGTGGCCCCTGCGACAGACTGGCGACCAGTCCAGGGGTGTACCCTGCCTTCGCCCATGAGTAGCCGGGTTAGGCTCCGGCAACCCCGTGACCCCAAAAGGGATAAAGCGGATTGGAGAATGAATGAATATTCAATCAAATATAGAATTTAAATTCTTTATTTGTATGCCTAAATCAGCTCAAACAAGCTCGTATCCTCAGAAGGATATTTTTTTATGTGAAGATGTTTGTTTTAACATGTTCTTTAGGACAGAACAGGTGGAACATAGACATTATATTGGAAATATTCCAGCCTGAAAACATGAAAAAGAACATGGAAGAAGCAAGAGTCTTCTGGCCTTATTTTCTAACAGGTTCATTGAAACTGAACATCCACTGGCTGAATATCGGACTGAACAAGTGTGACATTAACCGCAGAAAATGACTTACCTCTGGTTTCAACCAAATGAAGTCAATTCAGTCACCAAATTTTTGGGATATAAACAAATCTGATTGGTCGGTTTATTACTTGAATAACTTACAATGTAGAGACAAAAAATATGAAATAATAGGATTATCAAGAATATGTTAAAAAGGGCAGCAGATCAACAATAGTTATCCTGACATATGAGATGACTGAGAAACAGCAGTTTATTTCTCTGTAGAAAGCTTTAGGATTTTGACTTTGCAGAGCCAGCTGGTACTTCCTTTATGATGAACACAATTCTAGTTCTGCAGACTTGTATTCACATTCTCCAGAACAATCTAAATGAACTAAGTTAAGCTAAAGGGTTTTATTTTTTTAACCAAGAATGGAAAAGGGCATTTGCATTTTGCCAGCCGCAATAAAAGATTAAATTCTTTACAAATATTTTTTTTTTTCTTGGTTGGGCTGACAAAAGTAAAGAAAAGATGGAGCAGTGCATAATTAACAGAATAAAAAATATTCTCAAAATGGTTAGACATGTGCAAACATGATTGTTTCTGTTGATGTAATACTGTTATATTGTTATTGATCTGTTCTGTTAGACACCCATCTATGTACAAGAATTATAGCGAGAAATTCACTTTTAAATGAAAAGAAGCAGCACTTGGACTTAGGAAATATTCTTGTCACATTTAACTCCAACAAGAACTTGATAAGTGATTTTTATAGATCTTTAATGTTGTTTCATGATTTTTGTGGTTCAACTCCAGTTCCTATCAGCCAACTGCCTCCTTAAGTTCTTGTTGCGCCTCTGGGCTTATAAAAGATCAGAAATGTGTTACTGAGTGATTTGTAAACAAGCAGGAAGACTTTAAAGTCTGTTCTAGCTGACTGCTAACCAGACTAAAGATTAAAGTGAATGGGTGATGTTTTTAGTTCGGCTGCTTCTTGTGAAAACTCTTGGCAACAGCATCAGAATAAGGTCATCTTGACTACTTTTTTTGGGAAGACCACACAGAAGATACAGAATTCTGCAGGAGTTGAGTCTTTGGATAAATCTCTTTTGACCACAAACGCTCTTGATGCCAGTTTAAGTTACATACACACAGTGGACACAGCATGTTTGCATGGCAGCATTATGTTTTCCACTACATCTTCAAAAGAGAGTGACGCTATTGCGTTGGGAAAACAACAATCTGAGGCGCTGAAAATCATTTGAGCATCAAATCACAGTGCATCAAAGCAGAACTTCTTAGCATTAGGTGATCAACTTGTTTAATCAAAGAAATGTTTGCTAGATAATTTAAGGCTGTGGATGTAGTACACATGAATGTTAAAATGCATTTCCAGAAGTCTCCTGTTTTAGATCGAACTCCAACACTTTAACTTTTGTTTGAAAAATGCTAGACTCAAGCTGAAAAGAAACACTTTTTAAATTTGTTTATGGTAAAGTGACTCTGAGGGACCACTAACTACCATATTCACACTCCAGGTTTCATTTGCACCAGGGTTCATTGGTCTAAATACTCCACATTCTTTGGACAGGTGTGAAAGCTCATCTGAACCCTGGCACAAACCAAACAGAGAACCCTGGATCCCTTGAGAGCCAGAGTTGGGCAACTTAAAGGACAATCTCAGCATTCCCTAAGCATTTAAAGTGAGGCCTGCAGGACTGTCTTAGAGTGGAAGTAGCAAAGGGAACCTGGTGAAATCTTGTTGTAACCCTGCTTAAAAGTTTAGTATTAAAACAAATATGCTAAAGAAAGGGTATAAGTTCATTAATATGTTTTACCATTGTTTTCAAACAATAATATTGTAAAGTGTTACATAAATGTGATGTTTGTATTCTTGTTTGAATATACTTCAGGTGAAAATTGATTGGTAATATGGCACAATTGCCAGTGTTCTTGTTGCTAGGCAGATTATAAAGAGTCCGTAATACATTTGGTTACTCCTAAATTGATTGGTTAAGAAAAAAAGAAGGGGGAGGAACAGAGAGAAGACGGCATGAGGGGAGACGGTGGACTCAGGGCGGAAAAAATGGAAAGGAAAGATTAGAAAAACTGTTTTTATATGTCCGAGAAAATCATAGAAGTGTTGAGAACAAACGGAAAGTGAGTTCAGGATAACATGTTTATGGTCAAAGAAGCTATGAAGAACTTTGCAGGTATGAGCATGCTAGTCAGATCGACTTAGCCAACCTAGCATACTCTGCATCGGACTGTGGAATCGTGAATCGCTAACGCAGTGACGGAAAACAACGAAACTGCAAGGAGAAGCCAGGAGTCAAGTGAGTGGGACACACACACTTCAACGGAGTCCAGCTTCACTCGGACCGGACCGTCAAAGTTTACCACCGTGCTTCATTTTCATCGGGACCTCGTGACATTCTGGGAGTGGATTCTTAAAGGAAAAGAGTACGTTCATCTTTTACGTTAAGAGCAACAGGCCGGCAACGTGGATACATTTGAGTTATGACTTTTTTGGGATTTAATTAATGCCGGCTTAGGTATATTTGGGGCCCATTTTTCTTTTATTGTATTTTGGTTTTGAGATATGCATTTCTGATGTGAAATTTGTCTACAAGAAACCAGGTTAATGTCTAACTGGTGAAAGACTGATAAATCTGAATAGTTAATTCTTCAAGAACTGTGTGTTTATTTATGAAGAAAGTGAAAAGCTTTATTTGCAGGTTTGGTTATTGAAATATGTGGTTGTTAATTATACAGTGTGTAAACCATAGGGCGACAAACGGGTCGGAAATATTATTTTCTTATTAAACAAGTGTTTAAATCCCGTTAATGAAGAACTCAGGGATAATGCCCCCATATTCAAACTAATATCGCAAGGGGGGTGTTACATTGTGATCAGCTAACAGCTTTACATTTGCAACACTGACCAGGTTTCCACACCTTCATCAGTGTGCAGGACATCAGCTCCTCTCTTTTGAGGGTTTGGTGCTGATTGTCAGCAACCTTTGCCTTAATGGTTTACTCTTGAAGAAATACAAGTTCACTGGTAAAAATGTTGCTTTGTAAAGCAGCTTTTCTTTCCGGATTAACACCGATATGCAACATTTTTCGACACAATGCCACTTTTTCCACCACAGAACAGTTGATTAACGTGGATTGTGTAAGCATTTAACTTCTGTAAAGTGTTACATATCAGCGCAAGGTTGCTTTTCTCCATTTCAGAATCTGCTGGAATTACCTTAACTGCTTAAATGATTGAAGTTACGGTAGTCAAAAAGAAGTAAACACTTCCTACCTTCCTTAAGACCAAAAGCGCTTTACAGTCACCGTCTCATTCACCCACTGATGGCGGATCTGCCAAACACTGGCGCCAACCTTCCACTAGAAGCAATGTGGGATTCAGTGCCTTGCCCAAGGACACTTTGACACATGGGTCCAATGAAAAAGAGGTTTTGCATTTTTTTAACATGTTCTTGTAGCATTTTTCTCAAAATGGACGACATGTATACAAAAAGTTAAGAATGTAAACTTTGTTTCTGAGTGTTTCTTTATTCAAACTGTGCTGACTCAGGAGCAGACAAAAAAATGCAGTTTGAAAAAGTTCTCTTTTGTGATTGTGCGGCAATTGCGATGGGCAGGCTAAATTAGGGTGAGGACCAAAACACATGGCTAGACCTTGTTTCACCATTACGGTGCTCGCCTGTGGAACAGCCTGCCGGAGAACCTCGGGCAGCAGAGACTGTAGAGGTTTTTAAGAAGAGGTTTAAGACCCACCTTTGTAACCTGGCTTTTACACTGCTTTTGTAATTTTTTCATTTTGTCATTTTTTTATTATATTTTTATTTTTAAATTAATAATTTCCTTTACTTAAGACATTTCATAGTTTATATACACAATTATTATACAAACACAATTACAATTACTATTGTATTAACGTTATTTAAGTTGTTTTTTTTTTTACTCCAGTGCTTCCTCATTGGGATCTATTGTTCTTTGGCACCACTGGCTCCACCTAAGCTAGACTGTTTCCTTAGAGCTGCAGTTCTTTAGTCTTTTTTCACTTTTAGTATTAGGGTTGTATTTTGGGCAGCTGGGTGGGTGGAGAGAGGGGTGCTGGTTTTATGTTCTGTTTTGTTTTCAGACACATTTTTGATGAGTGTTTTAATTATTTTTATGTAAAGCGTTTTGGGTTTTGAAAGAATGAAAAGCACTAAACAAATAAACTTGGATTTGATTTCACATAAAATGAGGCTGCACGGTGGCGCAGTGGTTAGCGCTCCTGCCTCACAGCAAGAAGGTTCCCGGTTCAAGTCCTGGCTGGGGGACCTTTCTGTGTGGAGTTTGCATGTTCTCCCCGTGCATGCGTGGGTTTTCTCCGGGTACTCCGGCTTCCTCCCACTGTCCAAAAACATGCTTCACAGGTTAATTGGTTACTCTAAATTGTCCCTAGGTGTGTATGTGTGTTTGATTGTGGCCCCTGCGACAGACTGGGCGACCAGTCCAGGGGTATCCCCAGCCTTCGCCCATGAGTAGCCGGGTTAGGCTCCGGAAGGGAAAAAGCGGTTTGGAAAATGAATGAATGAATTGATTTCAAATCTTCCTGCTCCGCTCCAACTCGGATACATCCTCTTGTTCCATGTATGTCTTTGTTTTCCTCGTCTGAACCGACATCAGGATCACAACTGTACGGCTGGATGGCCCCACTCATGCTCATTGTTTTTCGCTCCACTAATGTAAGCTTGGAGTTGTGGTGGTCTGTAAGCTAGTGGGAGAGAGTGTAAACAAAAGCATGCTGGGATATCAACCAAGGATTACTTCAGTGCCAAATGTCTTGCCCACAACCCAGAGGTGAATTTTTAATAATCTCCTGCTGCTGCTGGAAATGTCTTGGAAAAACACCACTGGCTTTTTGATTTTGGCTAAAAACAGAATCACCATAATGAAAAGACAACTGGGAGCAATTTTACAATAGAAAAAAAATAAGGGTTAAAAATTAGTTGCTACTTAAAGAGCAATACTCTTAAAGATATGAAAGCAATCAGCTCAGATTCCAGGTCAGCATAGGAAATGTTTCCTTTTCCTTCAGAAGATGATTTGAGTAAACATCACCATAAGATTCTTCGAAAACACTTTTCTCAATTTCCTGCCGTTTTAAATAATTGTGAACATTTTTGTACATTGTTCTTCACTAAATCTCAGCAACGTTTGTGTGAGAGGTCATAGTGAATGTGCATGATGCATTTCCTTAACTTTCCCCGTTCTTGTCAGAGCTTTGAGACAGCTCAGCTGTTTGCTCTCTGCTGCTGGACTGTTTTCACCCACCTATAGTCGGTTACTTTCAGAGCTCTACAGTCAGAATGATCAAAGACCAAATCAACAGACTGTGATTGGGTTCACTGACCCAGACACGGCTTTCATAAAAGAGGTGAAGAGTGTGATGGTTTATATACCTCTCACTGACAGAAACTGACTTGGTTGGGGTCAATGCAAAAACTAGCGTTTCAAAGAAAACACAGAAACGGTCAAAGAAGTTTAGATGCTTGGAAACATCAACATTCTTACTAAAAAACAAACTTCAAAATGCCTCCTCATTTTTTGTGAAGCCACTCACGATTTCTCTTTCAAAGCAAACTTTAACTTGATCTTGGTGAAGAGTGCACCAAAAATGCAAGACTTTAAAGGTGAAGAACAGAGTAAAGAAGGAACTGTAAAAATATGACAGCAAAGAATGCAGCTTTTATTAACAAATCTACATAAAAGTAACATGAGGTTTGCTGCTGAAGCTGAAAATGTCTTTCAGATCTTCATACATGTATCTGTTCAGCTGCTTCAGTGTCCATTGCAACACACATAGCAGCTAAGGAGCAACAGGACAATGAGGAAAAATGGATTTATTTCAGTGATGCTTTACCTGCACTGAAATGTAACCACAATTATATCAGTCATCTTCTTTGACTGTATATGAAGTAAAGGTCACATCAAGAACAACTAGATTTACTTGAAATCAATAAAAAGGTGACAAAACGTCTTTGAATTGTGGGTGGGACCGATGGTACGGATATGCATTGAGCAATCTCGACCTCACTTCCCATCATCCATCTGTTAACACATTCTTCTGCTAGCTTACAGCCCCTCTCAGCCCAAACCTAAACATGTTGTTTCTGCACCTGAGATTCTAGGAATACACAACAACAACAACAAATTCTCTTTACAAGAGTATAGAACCAAAATGAATACAGTGGCCACCTGTTTATACCCACTACTCAAAAGTTATTTCTCGTCAGCAGTGCGTTTCGAGTATCATTGGACATTTTGGGCAGCGTGGCACAATGTTGTCAGTTCAGATATCTGAACTTTGGTGAAGAATGCATCAACCAATCAGGGACTCAGTTTTGGCCTTTGACTCATTGCTGAAGTGAATCCAACACAGAAGAGAATCTTATTGTTCTCCTCCTGAACTTTATATTACTTTTTTTTCAGGGAAATATTAATAAAAAGTTCTTCTACTTTTATTCATTTTTATTCCTTCTTCAAACTTCAGCAGCAAATCATCAAACATGGTGACAGAAAGATGTGGTGAACCCAATTTCCTTGAACAAATCATGTTCATTTTGAACTAAGCATCAGACTTCAGAGTCTAAACCAGAAGCAGACTGATCTGGGAGAAAGTCAAACGTCAGGATGTTGGACTTTAACTTCACATCCACTTCCACTTCAATCCTTACACAGTGGAAGAAATCCTCAAGTGATCCAGTCAAAAGATTTCCTGTGGGATTTTAATGCTGCAGGAGCAAATTCGTTCTGGGATTTGAACATCGAGTCATTACATGACACTTAACTTTCCTTCGTCTTCTCTTTAAAAGAGCAGATTACTGCTAATTTCTTATTGGATTGGATCTTAAATATCTGCTGCAGTTGGATGAAACTTGGCCAGCGGCTCAGCGAGTGGCTCAGCGCTCTGCTTCTGAATGTTTCCAGTGGGAGGTTGAGGCTGACCTGAACATCAAGCAAAGCTGCTGGTAACAGCTGGGGCGACCGAGGGTTAGTGTGCGTTGGGCAGACAGCACTGCAGAGAAGGGGGTGTAATCAAAAGTTAACAAGGCACTGTCTGCAGGTTCTGGTGAAACACATGCAAGATCAGATTTTTGACTCTGAAGGCGAATAGTGAGGCTTCAAAGGATGAAAGTTTGCAGGAGAAAAGCACATTTTGTTTGCTCTGGAGATCAGTGCAGATGGACACTGCAGGACACCACAGCTGGAGCCTGGATTTCTAGAATAATTTGAAGTTAATTATTTGTTTCAGCCTCAAATTTGAGATTAAAGTCAAAAAATGCCTCAGCTCAGCTGATCTACTCAGGAGCTGAAGTTATTCCAATCAAAATATAAATTTTCCATGACTTGATGAAGAGAGATGAATCTAAGACTCCAACCCAACACTAAAACCTCGTTTCCACTGAGCAATTCGGTCCAGTACTGTATGGAAAAGAGTTGCACGGTACAGTTAATTCTGAGTTCCTACTCAGCTATGCCTTGCTTCCACCGAGTGTTTGCGTCATTGTAGCGCGACGACTAGAAAAGCAACAACAATGGAGGTCATCCAGCAGCTCATCATTTTATTGCTTCACTTCTCGGACTCGTGAATAACGGGAATATAATGTTGTTAGAAAGAAGAATTGCGGGCAGCTAAGATGAATACCGCCGTAAAGAAATGTTGGAAAAGAAAAGGAAAAGTCACTTTCTGCCAATCAATGGGTGGCTACAGCGACTCCGCCCCAGCCATCCTGTTCCACTTTTCAATGGACCTACAACTCATGGGGGCTGTCTCTACACTATCTGTATGTGGAACTCTGTCTGTTTCACTGCTCACCACGCATACAATGTGTCACTTCTACTAAAGAAGCTCTCTGTTGTTAAGAAAAACATCAACTCTTGTGATCATGGAGTTGCTGTCGTGAAATGATAATGTCGTTAAAGTAGGAAAAGGAAGGAAGTGACATATGGATCCCGCATGTGGGGTGAGCAGTTTTCTGCATACAGAGAAGGTAGTGACAGGGGCCCCCAACAGGGGGTACTGTTTAACGGGTCCATTTTACAATGGAGATGCTCAAAATACAAGACTGGACCACTCAGTGGAAACAAGGCTTAAAAGTACAGCAGAAAGACACTGAAAGTGTATAAGTTGGCACTTTAGTTTTTGAGAACTTAACCCGAGCCATTCCCTCCGTCTGCATAAAGGAACAGGTCATTAGCGATGGTAAGAAGTGCTGTCTCTGTTCTGCAGTGTTCCCTAAAACCAGACTGGAGGCAGAGAAAAGCTGCGATCAAACAGTTTTACCAAACCCTGCAGCTGTTGAACTGAAAGCTTTGCAAAATTGTGCAGCTGTCAGCACTAAGAACACAAATGCATTTTTATTATGTGCAAAAAAAAATCTGATGAAGACGCACTTTTGCAAAAACAGTGTACAATTTGATAAGCATAAAAAAGTGGGTTGGATTCTTATTAAGACACTTCAACCCTCAGAGACAACGGAGTAAAAGTAACAAGAATAAAACAAATTAAAGGAAAGTGTTCAATCAAATGAAAAATATGAAATCTGATTGAGAGAGATGAGTTTAAAACCAGTTATTGACTAAAGAAATGAAAGTATTTTTATTGTAAGAATGCAGTAAGGAGAACTAATATTTTGTCACCGTTTGACTCATTTTACACACAAACTAACATTGAGCTTGAATGCAGAGCTTCAAAGGTAACAGGGAAAAACCAAACCCTGGAGCAAAGACAGGAGGCAGTCTGATGAAGACAAACATGAACAAAGACAAGAAAAAAGAAAAAAACACAAAATGCAACGACAAGAATCGGACAAGAAACAAAGAAACCTGGAAGAGGGACAAAAAGTCAAATACAGTTGGGATCTCAGCGCAGCAACAGAAGAAAAGCAGGAAGCAACACAAAATTTAGCAAACAAAAACGGAATTTTTCTAAATAAAACAGGAAGTTGTGAGTAAAAATCAAGAGCAACTAAAAAACTCCTCACAAAATTCTGAATACACGACAAAATGAACCCTAACGGACTGGCAGCAGCACACCCGCAGAATAATCCTAAGAAGAAGTGCAGAACAAGACAAACATGGTCTCCTCCGACTCTGGTCCACATCTTAGACATCTGCTATCCTTTATACAGTGTTTTTTCTCCTTCTCTGTTTTTCTGCTGCTCCCTGGGTCATCTTCATCCACACCAACCACCCTCATGCCCTCCTCTTTGGTCTCCATCTAGATCTCTTTCCTGGGATCTCCAGCCTCAGCATCCTTTTCCCAACATCATCATTGTCATTTTTCTTTTCAAAGATTATTGGTTTCTTGTGGCAGACTTCCGGATTGTCCAAGGTGTACTCTCCCTTTGCCCCACAGTGGTTGGGATAGGCTCCAGCAACCCCGAAAAGGTTTAAAGGAGGGCAGAAAAATTGATAGATATTTTGTTGATATTTTTGAAGAACAAACTATTTAAAGGTTATGCATTAAAATAGATTGATTTTCCTTTATTGCATACCATGAAGATGAAAATGAGGCCGCATGTCTGTTTTAGCAGTCAATGTCCATCTGCAACCGTTTACGCAGGTCATGCAGATGATTAGACTGACTCCTCAGGCTAAACAAAAATTTACTCCCACACAAATTTAGTGTGTGTGTATGCGTGTGTGTGTGTGTGTGAGAGAGAGTCACAGGTTGAACATTAATCCCCCCCCAGCAGAGCCTTTTATCATTCAAAACATAGTATGCATTGATCATTAACTGGTCTGCTCTAAATATTGGTCTATTTAGTTTATGATACCTTTCCCTTTGCATACATATTTTTTTTTCAGTTGTAAAATTCTGTTTCTTTTTACTTTTAGCTTGTGCATTCGAGCAAAAAAAAAAAAAAAAAAAAAAAGATGAAGACATCTAAAAGACTGAGAAGTTGAAAAGGACGTCTGCAGTGGCCACATGTCAAAGCTCAGTAAAGAAGCTCCAAATCAATCTCACTGGGGTTGCAGGGCTGGAGCGGCGTGGCACCGGGCCAGACTAAAACAACACCTAAAGGCTGATCTATTTTCTGGTTTAGAAGTAGGAGTTCCCACATACCATCTTGTGATTTAAATCAAGGTCATTAACTGTGATGTGTTGGAGGATGCAGAAATTGGGACATTAATCCTTGGGAAATAGTTATCTGCCTGAAGAAGTGTGATCTGAATGCAATGGGACGGGATACCGCAGGATGAAAAATGTGACAACAGGTCTGTGTCACCAGACATTATCTTCTGCAACTTCTGCACATAACTCCTGAACTATTCCAGATGTCACCTCTGAGGAAAATGTGGGACCATATCTTTAGTTCCCATGAGCCTCATTTTCCCTTCACTTCTGTCATTTTCCTGTTGTTGTAGGCCTGATTTTTAGAGGAAATAAACACACATATTTACTAAAAGTGTTATTAGTGTCTATAAATTATAAAAGAATTGAAACAGGTGCATGTACATTTAAGTACTTCTTGTTGCTAATTTCTGGTTTTAATATATTATTCATGACACAACTGTTATGACTAAACTTGTTTACACTTCCTGATGATGCGAACACAAATTTGAAGCATGCTGTGATGTCTTTTCCAGAGATTTCATCAATAATCATCTCATTCTCTCCTCAAGAACATGTCCTCCCTTTTTTCATTTCCCTGCAGAAAATATTTTCTGCTAGCATTTTTTTCAGTCATTAATTTAATAATTGTGTGTAAAATATTGAATGTCAGTAGTTGTAAAACCAGTGAATTGTGCCTGGGTCTTGGGTTGCTTTCTGGTGTATGCGTAAAGTCGCTCAGTTAGGGAATGAAAGTGACCACAAAGCCAGAGGAACAGACTCACAAACATATAATGACTCTGGTGACTCTGAGACAACTGAGGCTTATCACAGCAGAAATCATCACTTACACTGATTGCTCAAATTGCAGGAAATAGTGGAGCTTTAACAAAAACTGAGGAACCACGTTTCAATCTGTTTTTACTGACAGAACAAGGAAGAGCAGATGCGGATCTAAAGTGACATTTTGGACTTCATTTGTTTTAATGCATTTATCTTCACTCACTATTTCTCCTGTCATTACGTTTAATTTACTGACACATCAGGACCAAGGGGGTAAAAGTATAAATCATTTTTTAACATTGTTTTTTTTTTTTTATTTATTATTATAATGCAACTGCATCATCTATGCTAGATTTTTTAAAATAATTGTTACTACAGTCATATTTACTAAATTTGTGTTCCTGCATGCAGCATCATCATTACCAGCATGTGTCCAGTTGTTAAATAGCCATACTAAAAAGTATATTCATGGAATACACAGTAATAGAACGATAGCTAATTATAGATTATAGAATGACGGCTTCAAAAAATTGCAGAAAAATGAAAGAAAAAAAACAAGCTTGTAGTTTTGGTTAATTTGTTTTAGTTGGTGAAGCTTCATCTTTTTTTCCTTTTTATTTTTCATTTGGCAGTAACTGAGTAAAATGATGGTAAAAGATTTAATCTACCATTATTGGAAGAAGCTGAAAGACACTCCATTGAAAATAAGTTTTTTTGGTGTTTTTAACATATTCTTGTAGCATTTTTTTCTTATTCACAAAGGACATATATAAAGAAAATGGTGATTAAAATTGTGTTTCCTAGTTGTTTTTTATATAAATCTTTGTGAATCAGGAGCAGATGAAAAAATGCAGTTGAAAAAGATTGTGTTTCTGATGTAGAAAATGCGCTGAGCGGGCCACAAGCTTCCTTTCTCACTACATTCTGATGCATCCACTTACAGACAAACAGATCCATGTACGTCTTTGTTTTTCCACATCTGAGCTGGAATTTGGAGCAAAACGGTGTCTGAATAACTTCAATGTTGCTCTCAATTTTTGTTGCACAGGTAATGTTAGGTTGGGGTTGTGAGATCTCTTGTATGTTGGCGGGTAAAATCCTGTAAAAAGATGGATGATGGGAAATGGGAGAAAGCCACGCCAACAGTCCCGCCCACAACTCAGAGCTGAGCTGTGGGCCAAGAACTACTGCCCCTTGTCAAACTAAGTCCTAAAAAGTGACACAGTATGTTGTATTTTAGCTAAAAACGACATAATTGAAAAAAAAGTTCCCACGATAGGTCAAAAGATGAGCAGAGTGGGACTTCAAAGCATAAATTCTTATTTTGTGCTAAACAACAGTATTTAGTTGCTGTTCAGAGCCAAAGAGTCATATTGTCTTTAAATGTTTAAATGAAGAAAAACGGATTGAACACCAGTCTTGTAAAGTTCATTTTTAAAGCAAAAGGAGAAAATGACACAGGGCTCATTTTATTTTATAAGGAGCTAGTATGCGCTGCTGTCAAGTTAAAATAATTTTAAAAAACGTTATATAGGAAAATATACCAACGTATTTACTCAATTGTTGTGTATAATATAATTTTAAAATGAATGGTCTAATTGCCACAAAAACATAAAGTTTTTTTTTTTTTTTTTTTTTTTTTTTTTACGGTGAAGTGCAACTTTGTGGCTCTGGCTAATTTTGGTCAATAAAAATCTGCCCCTAAAGGATGTTTTAGCATTAAAGGTTGCAGACCCCTGATATAAAGCATTAATGCACCAAGAAAAGGATTTATAAAGTGAATACATACTGTTTCATATGCAGGTTCAGAAGAGACTATTTTAAATAAATATTTACACCATGAAATTGTTAAATAAAAGCGTCATTAATTATTTAAAATTGGAAATCAATAAATAAATGTTTAAATATATGTGGCATTCAAATATTAAAATTGCCATTAAAAACATATTTCAACTTTTAATGACATATTTATTTTTTTCATGGCCAGTGTGGGATGGAAGAGATGATATTAAATAAATATATACGCCATTAAATTGTTAAATAAAAGTGTCATTAGTTATTTAAAATTGGCATTAAATATTTAAAAGGGTCATTAAATGTGTCAATATTTCAATACAATTCAATTTTTAATGATTTACGTCATCTGTCAAACTGTCCCATCAAACTCAGTGGGCGTGGCTAACTCAGACCAACTGTGCTCCATTCCTCTGGCCTGATCTAAACCTTATTATCATGGCGGCTTCAGTGACGGGAACTTTTGTGATCTTTTTTAGTGGCACGGAGAGAATGTGAAAGCAGGATTCCTCATCTCATAAAACTCAGGAAGTTTTTAAGGTTTAGTCTGGCACCTCACACACATTTCCTTCTCCGTCCACATCCGCTGGAACTCCGCGGTGCAACCTACTTCCTCATGGAGGATTGGTGCTTGTCTGGCTCTGAAGTGGGACTCGCCAATTCTCCCTGACTGCAGTGTGTGTTTTCAGGGAGAAACTCAGTGACGAGGAGCTAACGTCTCGCTTCGCTACCTGGGTGTGGAAGGAACTTGCGCATCCTGCTCCGCTGTAGGGAGGCTCCGCTTCTGCCGCAAAGCATTATAAGAGACAGCTCTTTTTTTGGAGACACATTTGTTTCATCCAAAAATGGCACAACTCAATTATTTTTTAACTTTTGAATTTGTATAAAGCAGAAAAAGGTTTGGGCTAAACATTGAGCCCTGTGGTACTCCACATGTGATCAGCTCTTCTTTTGATGTTTTTATTTGCATTATAGAATTGCATTTTCAAAGTAAAGTGAAATGCACAAAGAAAATGGAATATTTCATCATCAAGTTAGTTTAAAATGAACTGCTTACAGGGGTGAACTGACTTCTTTTTAAATTTTACAACCTTTTTTCTTTCATTTGATTCTCTGATAATAATGTAGGGTTTTATGTTTGTTTTTTTTACTTGTTTCAGAAATTAAAGTTGGTCCAGCCATTTGGAAGATGTTGCACCAGCAGCATCTGAGGAAGATAAACCCTTCGTCCACATCTGCAGGCTGTGAAGACACCGTTTTTGATCCAGAACTTTACTGTCACTGATTTCTGTTCTGTATGTTAAACAATCTGATTACATCTGTGGGAACAAAATGAGATTTCTTTCTACATCAAACTTAAATTGTGACCAAAGAAGATTAGCTAAGCCAAAGCGAATATAATTTCAGCTTTGCTCTCTATGGTAATTTGCATATTCTGCTGCTATAAGATAAGATGATTCATCTTTTCACAGATGGGATCATCTGGGATCATCTGATGCATCTGTGTGTTTTGATTTTCTTTTTTTACTGACATTAAGTAGCTTCTGATCAAGTCTTAATTTTGTTAAGTTTATTAACTTCTGATTCGGACGTACCATCTGGCCAATGCTACAGCAGATAAGAATTCCTAATGAATATAGTTGACTGTATGACAGATTGTAATAAAAGAGAGGGGCTGTGACAATTATCGCAGAGACAGAGCGTGGGGGCATTTGACAATGTGGCAGGCTGGACTTGCTAATTGCGAAGCTGCTTGTACATTTCCACTTCCTCCAGCAGAAACCAAAACATGCGACCATTTCTGCCTTTTCCTTCTGCCTGCGCCTCCTTTTTCCCACTTTCCTGCAGAGGTCTGCTTGAGTATTTACTTGTTCTTTTTTTAATTTGGCAGTTAAACACAGTTCAGCTGTACATAACAGAGGACCTATAACACGTTCCCACCTACACATGGTGAGAATTAATCCAAATCGTTCTGTTTCACAGTCGTGTCAGCTCCTCCCCAGCACCACCTGTCATCAGGATATTTTGCAGCAATATCAGAAGAAACACTTTGGAGACTGTGTGAGTTGTTTGCTTTCATCAGTGTCCCTTAATTAAATCTACCTTTCCCCAGGCTCTTCTATGATCTCTGCAAATAAAATACAGAGTAAACACACCTAATTAAAGAACTTAAAAAAGCCCAGGCAGGTTCTGCCTCAATGTCAGCGTCTGGCATATCTGCTGAGGCTCACTGTAATTCCTCCATGGCTTGCTCTCAGCGCAGGCAAAAATCATGTGTCATTAGTAAATTACACAGGTGCCAGAATGAGTTTATCATCTTCAGAATGAAAAGCTTCATAATAACCTAAGGAGGTGCTTCTAAAACGGTCCTATCTCTTAAGCTAAATGAACACGCCACACTGATATGAGATTATCCAGCTTTAGAGCAGACAGTGTTGCCCCGAGGCCTGCAGCCAGTTTGTGATGCACTATTTTCCCCTTATCTTTTTCAACCTCAACAAGCCAAAGTACAAGAGGAGCAGTGAGAAATGCTGCATAGTTGCTTCTTTCATTTTTTTATTTTAACTACAATCTCGGAGACTAATTGACAGAGCTAGAGAAAGCAGAGCTTTGCGGAAGCCGTCAGACACACTGAGGATTTGATGCTCTCAATCAACCATTCATCCCTTTTCTATACATGCATTCTGTTCAGGGTCACGTGTGAAGGAGGGCAGAGCTGTCATTGAAGAGGAGGGGTGCTGCACCTCTACACAATTCATAAGCGTACCCAAAGAAGACACCGTCTCCTCAGGAGGAGGAGGTGTGTTCAGCAGAGCAGCAGCCCTGCATGAAGAGGAAGTTTCACTTAAAAAAGTTTTCCCCTAAAAATGTTCAAGCAGCAGTAAAAACAAACTTTAAATTAGGAGAATGAAGGCCAACATCATAAAGAAAACATTTGTAACTCCTTGTTGGAGTGGCCTGAGCCACCACCCTGACAGGTCCATCCTCATTTAAAGCGAGTCTACTGGACAACAACATAAAAGCAGCTTTTTTGGGTCAGTGTAACGTTGACAACTTCTCAAAAAGAAAAAACACACATGACAGATTTGTGATGTACCACTTTTTAACATTTTTGTAACCCGTACTGATGCACGACACTTTCATTGTTTTCTCCACACAGACGTGACTTCTGTCACAGATGAGGGAGCTATCATCTGTTCTTGTGGCGTCACAGGTTTACGCCACTTGAAGTTTTACTAATGCTAAAATAATCTGCTTTTACGATTAAAACATATGAATAAAAAGATGTGGCAAAACGTTTTATAGAAACCTTTCTACTTTTTTCAGCACTTCCAAAAATACAGGAAATATTCACTTTAAACAATAATACAACTGTTTAGTAGTTCCTTTTAATTTCTCAGATGGGGTCAAATCTGTGGTGGAAAGTACAGAAGTGGGTCTGTCCTCTCCTGGGCAGAGCAGACTGTCCGGCAGTGGCCTGAGGAGGCGTCGGCCTTTTCATCGCCTCACTCCAACTGATTTCAGGTTCCGTCTCAGAGAAAATTCAATGCCTCCGTATACTCTTTTTCTGTCATTTTGCAGAAATGTGTAATATATGAACAAAAGGAGTTATGACATTGATCCCTTTGAATCTGTGATGATGTGTTCACAGACACAACAAAACTGGTTATTTAACTGAACACTGGTTTGCAAACTTAGTGGCTGAAGGTTTTCTTTCATGATTGAAGACGCTTGAGCTTTTCTCCAAGAGGCTTTGTTCATTAGTTGGTTGAAAAGTTGTATTTTTAAAAAATATTTTCCTCTTTGTGAAGTTTCAGCTATTGACTGTTCTCCAGAAAAAAAAAAAAATTCAGAAACGCATCATAGAAAGAATGAACATTGCTCCACCAAACCTCCCCTTCCCCAATCATTTTTTAAAAAAAGAGATATTTTTAAAAGTGTTTTAGAGAATCAAAATAATAATCTCTTTCCAGAAAACTATGACAGCACATTTAGGGCAGGCCGACTTGGTCAAATGCCTACTATATTGTTTTACACCCTTAATTTCAAAGAGTTTAAAAACATCATATTGGCCTGAAGATGGATCAGAAGTGACATTGTGTCATCATTTGAATATATATTTGTTTTATTTTATTTTGAAATCTTTCACATTGAGAAAAACATTTTCTATTTTCCCTCTACAGATTTATGAAGCGTTTGCTAACAGAGGTAAGCTAATTTACAGGATGCTAAAAATAATGTTTGTATTTTGTTAAAAAAAGACTGTCAAGCAGAAAAGATCTGTGGATGTTTTTTATGCTTATTTATATCTATTTTAGGAACTACAGTACTTCATGTCAAACACCTTTTTTCTTCTTTAAATTCCACAGTGACAAAGACAGCGTAATGGACATGCATTTCAGCTTTTTCCTCTGAGTATGTGACGTGACCGTGTTCTTCCACTAAAGATGTTCATTGTTATTGTAGTGCTGGAGCTGTTTCTTAACATCTACAGTTCATTTGTTGCATCTGTTTGCTGTTGTTTTTTTTTTTTCTTTTTTTATGAGAATGACCCCAAGCAGACAGAAGGACTTAGTATTCCCAGTTTCTTTCTTTCTTTATTTTATTTTTTGTTTCTTTAAATGTTTATATTTTAGGAAAAAGGTTGAAACAAAGGAATTATTCAACACTTAATGGCTACAATATTTTAGAAAATAGCTTAAATATGGATTTTCCTTTTAAGTCTTAACAGTTGTAGTTTTATTAATTCTTTTGTGAGTGTTAATAAATGTGATACACCGCCACGCGTCACTGCTGCTTTACAAGCATGACAAACCACAGGTTTTGGTTCATTTGGTGAGATTTTAAAATGCTTGAAAATAAATACACAGTAATATTTAATATAAATTTTCTCCCACTGAGATAATAAATAGCATGAGGTTGTTCTTGCAAATCTTCCATTAGCAATATTGTTCCAAGAATATTTAGCATCATCCTGTAGGTGATTGTTGATTTTTTTGCTGTATTTCTTGGTTGCTTTAACAGCCAAACCCACAGCCTTGATGTCAGATTGAAGACATTACCTCTGGTCATCCTCAAACACCAAACATCCATTAAGACAAACATGTGGATATTAGACAATGGATGCTTCTTCCGGTCTCAGTGACACAGCAAAAGCATAATTACTGAAGAGGAACTGTCCTGCGTTTTACAGAGATCAGGAGCACAGCTCAAAATGTCTCCTTGAGTACCAGTTTATGCTTGTTAACTTGCTTGTCAGTCCATTGCACCTCCACTTGTGAGGCCCCTCAGTATGGGACTTATTTCTCCAGGAGTTATAGGAGTTAATGAGAGCAGCTTGACAATTTGAAACTAGCCGGAGCCTGAGGGTCTGTCGAGGAGTAAGTAAACCATTATCCATAGCTCCAAGCCAAATTGCTCCCAAAAACTGGAGACTTTTGCGAGACCATTTTCTTCCCGAGTCTCAGTGCAACGGCTGAAATTGTGTTGGTATTTCCTGCCACTGACATTGCTCATTTCTAATGGCTTTCACTGTCAGAAACCTGAAGCTCAGGCTGCTCAAAACAAGCCAGAGTACACCCACAAACAGTAATCCCTGCAACCAACTCTCTGCTTAGCAAAGCCACTGAGAATTGACACAGACAGGAGAGACGGAGCTCCACACACGTAACATGATTCTGCCTTCAGAGGGAGGCCGGCTGTACCCAGTCCAGATCCTCCCAGGGCAATAGCGTTATGGGCAGCTCATTGTCTTTGCATGATGGCTCTGGAAGATAAAGCCTGCAAGCTTTCTGTTATTCCAAACAGATGCAGAAAAATGATAGCCCTGAGAGAGAGAGCGCTTGGCCTCAAATGATGAAGAAATTAGGGAAAAAGATTTTATACTCTGAAAAGTAATTTCTGTAAATCTTGTAGGGATCAACAGACACGCCTGCCATAAACCCCTACCTTTATAGAATACACATTTCAAACAATTTTATTTGCTCTTAATTAGCTTCAAAAAAGCACAGAAAGTGAAGTAGATCCTCCATGAACAAAACTTCAACTTTATCTTGAAATCTGTTTTCATGGTGTTTTGTCTCTACAAATAGTAGCAAACACATTAAAAAAGACATTTTTGCAAGTGTTTGGGAAAATGTAAATATATCTGTCCATAAAATAAAAATGAACATTTACAATACTTGGTCTAAAACCTCCTTTAACATTTTATACTCTTCATTTTAAATGGTTTTAAAACATTGCATTGGCTTATAATTAACCATAAGTGACATTGTGTCATAGTTTAAATTTAAATATCTCTTTAAAACGTTCTTACTAAAATATAAAATTAAGGTAATAAGCAATTTTATTCTCTGTTGCAAATGAAAGATTTTAATTATGGAAAAGTAGAAACCTTTTGTTATCAGGTAACAAACATTAGATTAAAAAAAAGACAAATCAATGACTAATTTGTCATTTCAAAGCTTCAAGATGTATGAGGATCATTGCTGCTGTAAAGAGACATAGGAGCACGCACAGTCATTGACACCAGAAAAAAAATGACCTGGAGATGCAATTCAGGCAAATATCAACAATTCTAAAGGACTTACAGAGTTTCAGAAGAAAGAATTGGACCAATTACGAGTGAGCTTTTCGAACTCTACACCTCTTTCCATTGAAAGCAGCTAAGGAGAATTTGTCAATCAACTGTTCAAAGTGGGGGCCAGTGGTCAACACGTTTTTACTGAGGCATCTGATTGGTCAGTTAAATAACTTGAATAATTTTGGGTAAAGAAAAAATACCATGAAAAAAATGGGATTAACAAGAAGATGTTAAGAAAAAAAAGTATCAGGAGCAAGAACGGTTTTTCTATACGAATAACTGCTTATTTCTCTATAGAAGTCTGTTATGTCATCTTGGAGCCACCGGGTACTTCCTATCTGAAACGTGAGGGGGAGGGGGTCACTCTGTCCAGTTCTCAAATACAATCACTGGTACTTTCTGTGTGGAGCTTCCATGCTCTCCTTGTGCATGCCCATGAACTCTGGTTTCTCCCCACAGTCAAAAAACATGCTTCATAGGTGAATTGGTATCTTAAGTTTTCTCTATATTTAGTTTTGTGGTCCTGCAACAGAGTGGGGACCTGTTTAGGGTGTACCCCACCTTTGCTGAGCAGTAGTAGCAGGATTGGCTCCAGCAACCCTGTGACTCCAAAAGGGATCTGAAGCTGGATGTAGTTCAGCTTAATTTGCAGAAACCATAAATGATGGTGTTTTTTTTTCTTTTTTTAATTGTGACATATACTTTGTCCTTCAGCAGACTGTAGTCCAGCATGCTCTTCTTTATGCACACTCTGCAGAAGTTTGATGCAGGCATGACTTCAACTTTATTTTTTCCAAGTTTGAGTCCATGGGGGTTAAAAAGGCGGGAGGATCGCTGGGCTTTGAGTCATCTGAGCGTATTTCAGTTATAATAAATCTTATGAAATAATCCCAAACCCAGAGGTGATTTATTAGATTTGCAGCGAGTGGTTGAGACCAGCACAAAAGAAAGATTGTATGAAGATTACAGTGATGAAACAGTCAAATTTATTATCTTGACAGCTGGATGTTTCAGCTTCTTTGCAGCTGAGCCATGTAGATATTCTAGGGTGCAAACATGTCTAAGTACTTCTTCAGACTCAATTAAATCAGATACTAGTTAAATTAGCATTTTTATTAACGTACAGGCTCAAATTTTTGTAATTTTAATCACTATTGGAAAGCTTTCCTATGAAGGCAGAAATGAGGGTCATTTGCAGAGCAGCTGAATTAATCAGTCAGTGTCACTTCAAATCTACCTTTCAATTCACTTTTAAGCTGGCTCTGTGATTTACATGTGCACATGAACGATCTGGGTTCGTCAAAGGAGGGATTACGGGTGGCGCGGGGCTGCACCCATCTACAGGAAACTGCAGCATCACAGATGACAGCCCAAGTCAGATTAAACAAATGAAGGTAGGAGGGTTTTCAGAAGGCGGTCTGCTGGAGCATTAACCATCCAAAGTTCAGTCACTGTCAATAATAAGCTGCAAATCATTTGTACCTGTGGAGTCCGCCCTCCTTCCTGTGTGGTGTGAGCCGGCCTCCGGAGCGTGGGCAGTAAATAATACACCAAGAGAACATTAACCTTTAGTTGGGGTGTTAAGATGGAACCTCAATTAACAAGAGTAAATAATCCTTGTGATTACTTTTGGCTGCCCTTTTATCTGGTACATAACCTAATTAAATGGACCATCCAAACATAAAAGCACATCTAATCAAGAGGTTTGCTGAGGCGCTGCGATATGGCTACGTGGGACTTTAAAAACAGGCCCGATCAGGTGTGAGCATCCATGTGTTCCCACTTTCTTTAACACGCATGCACACGCCCGCACACACCCATCTGTCTCGACGAGGCTACCCCTCTGACCTTAACGTAACGCCAGCCTGACTCCACGTCTTAAAACTTAGTTTATGGTTCTGACAGAATTCAAATCTGGCCCCCACATTCACAGGAGACACTCATAAAATAGGGTTTCTCTTTGGCAAAGGTTTTTTTTTCTTTTCAATAATGCACAGAGGGAGATGTCTTTCAAGAATGACTTGACCGTGTCTTTTTTCCATTCCCTTCATGAGTGAAGGAGAAGGGGGACACTTGATTGTTCAGAAAGTGCTCTCCTCATCAATGAGACAGCAGCTACAAACCTCCTATTCTGAGGACACGCCTTTGCCTTTGAGAAATGCACTTTTACTTTTGAGAAAAGGTTCGGAAGCATCGGTGGAAGGATACCTTTGACGGTCATTACAGTGTTTGGGAATCAAACTGCAAAGAATTTTTGAGTTTGTTTCTTGAATGTGTGCTGAGTGACAAAAATCATTTTGAATGAACAAAAGCAGCATCAAATGAAACGTCTCTGGAGAGAGCTGAACTTCAAACTGATTCTAGACATGATGGATCCTTAAACTGTGGAGGAAGACTTATTGAAATGTTTTATAAACTAACCAAACTCAGTAAGATATCACTTAATAGTACATTAATTGGGCAAAAGTATATATATATATATATATATATATATATATTATTATTATTTTTTTTTTTTTTTGTGCATGATGTCTTGAATATTCTGTATGAAGACTAAATACAACAGTGCACAGCAATGCTTATGGAAACAGACTGAAACAGAATTCCAGAAAATTATATATTTGTATATATATATACATATATATATATATATATATATATGTATATATATATACAAATAAAGAAAATGAAGATTAAAATGACGTTTTTGAGTATTTATTAAAATTGTTGAGAATCAGGTCCATCCATTTTCTTCTGCTTATCTGGTACCGGGTCGAGGGGGCAGCAGTCTTAGTAAAGAGGCCCAGACTTCCCGCTCCCCGGCCACTTCCTCCAGCTCCTCTGGGGGGACCCCGAGTCGTTCCCAGGCCAGCCGAGAGACGTAGTCTCTCTAGCATGTCCTGGGTCTTCCCCGGGGCCACTGCCCAGTGGGACATGCCCGGAACACCTCCCTAGGGAGGCGCCCAGGGGGCATCCGAATCAGATGCAGATGAAAAAATACAGTTTGGAAAAGTTTAGAGTTCTTACATACAAAATCCCCCCCGCTGCATTCTGACGTATCCACATGCAGACACATAGATTCATGAACGTCTTTGTTTTCCTCGTCTGAGCTGGAATCTGGATCAAAACTGTCACACTGAACAGCTCCAATATTGCTCACCGTTTTCGTTGCACTGCTAATGTTAGGTTGGAGTTGTGAGGGGCTGTAAACTAGCGGGTGTAGAGTGTAAACAAAGGGATGGGATATCAGCAGAAGCTTACTTCTATGCCAACAGTCCTTCCCACTACTCTGAGGTGAATTTCTAGTGAACTCCTGCAGCTCTGCAGAAACTTTGCCCTAGAAAATGACAAAGGTTTTCTGATTTTGCCAAAAATAAAATATTCATAATTAATAGACCACTGGGAATACTTTCAAAATAAATCAAGAGATGATTAGAGTGGAACTTAAGGCACCAAGCAAATTTTGCTCTTCACATCCAATGTTTTGTTGTTGTTTTCCCTTCTACCTCTTCACCTTTGTCCTCTTTCTGTTCCTCAGTCAGAATTTTCCTAACACCTCGCTCCACATCTTTCTCACCTTTCCTCTTTTCCATCCAATTGGTCTATCATTTAAAACAAACCTAAAACTAATAAATACAATCACAGAAACAAAGTTTAGTTTACAGAGGGGTATCTACAATCATCCAACGTTTTGCCAAAGGAACACATAACAGAACCTAAGGCTGAAAAATAAAAACTGTCTCTCAGCTTCTATCTGTTTGCTCTGCTGCTGGACAGGAGAAATAGGAATAAAAATTAAAACTCATGACGGTGTGCTGTCTCTCAGGCAGAACTGTTTCTGAACACTTAGATGGATAGTAGCCTTTTTCTGCAGGTTTAGTGCAGTTAAATTGGATTTGGTTTCATTATGTTTGCAGGTTGGAAGTGGTTTAAATAGGCCATAGGAAATTGACTCCATTTAACCTGAGCATTGAAATGTAGACCGTGTAATCAGTTCTCGTTCACATGTGGGCCAAGATAAGGCGGTTTTTATTTGTGTGTAAATCTATCCTGAGAGGCCTCATTCATTGCTGCGCCATGGCAAGTCGTGCCTCTAAGCATCGGCAGCGAGTCCGCCAGTGTGTGTGGGTAGAACTGGTCCTTCACTCCCATCCCCACCCTCTGCCTCGGGATCTTTGTGTAATTGAGAGATGATCTGGGCATGGCACACAAAGCGCGGCCACACCGCCTCAGGAAGTGAGCACAATAATCTTCGTAACAAGGCGAGGACGCTTCTTTGCTCTCATGGTGGAAACAAAGAAATGTAACTCGAGGGGGAATCATTTAATGATTTCTGTGAACTGTTTAATCAGAGGAGAGATTATCTTGGAAAACTTTAATCTGGTGTTTATTATACATGCCTGAAACCAGTCAAGGAAAAGTGTCTTTCTATACGCGAGTGTCTTCTTGGGCATTTGCATTTACATCAGCTCCACCAGTGCAATGATGGCACTTTCAAGAAAACTTGACTGCGGGTTGTCACTCCAGCCGCGTTCTCTTTAATTACAGCCTCTATGTGGACATATATGCATACAAATGGCTTATTTCAGGGGTGCATAAGAAGGAGTTCATTTGGAAATGTACAACAAAACCATTTGTTCTCAACAAAACAGCACTTGCAGTGTGACAGATGATGCTCAAGTCTTATGAATAATTCTCAAATTCTATGCAATCAAGTTTTAAAGAAATCGTAAATCTGCTCTAAATGGCCTCGTTCATTACACCGCAGAGATGGGAGGGATACTAATAAAGTCTTACGTCTGAAATTGCCACTGACTGGGAGAAGTTGGGCGCTGAGCTGATGTATGGTGCGCCGGGCTGTATGGTGATGGAAATGTCGCTGTGGCCTCGTTAGCATTCTGCTGTAACCCACGGGCAGGCATGTCAGATTCCCTCAAAATTTACAGCTCAGTTTGGAACCAAAAGATTTTGTACATCATGGCTGTGGGGACCCGGTAATGAGAATGCTGATCTCAACTAGCAAGGTCTGCTGAGAGGAAAACGTTGATTAATAAACAAATACAGATGTGAGAGGTTTGCACAGGTCAAAAGCAGCACAAACAGAAGTAACGTTTCTACTTCCAGTTTCCTTGTTTACACGATGTTAAGGAGGACTCCTTTACATACTTTAAAACTCTCTGCCATGTCCAGAAGTGTCACTTCTAACGAGGACTATTCTTGTTTTCGAGCACCAACAAATCACTGTAATGAGGTCACTGTCCTGCTGTGTAACCCGGTCCTACTGTGAGCTCAGACAAAGGAATAGTGTTTACATTTGTGATAAATCCAAAAGGCACAGGCTCTGCTGCTGAATGCACAAATAAGTAGTTCTTTTGTGGCAGAATTGGCTCTGATAATGTGCGGACACATATCAGCGAATGTCATGACATTACTACTTTATAATCAGAGTTATTTTTGTTTTTGCATATCTCTTTTAGTGTTCCGTTTGTCCACCTAAAGCAGCTTGTTTAAACTTTGACAGCTGATTTCCCTTCTCCTCTCAACACCAATACTTCTAATTCACTTATTAAAAAAGAAAAAGAAGTAAAATCCAATCATTTATAAATATCCTTTATAATGATTGCCTTTTCCTTCCCACTGTTTGTCTTGAAGACACAGAGCAACTTTGGCTTTGAGGACTAAATCAGCATCACTAGAATAATAAAAAACAAAGGAACTTTCAGAATAAGATTCTGATTTATTTTATGTTTATGAGATGATTTCTAAAGTTTGATCCTATTTTTGTTAGTGTAGGGATATGTTTTCTGAAATCATGAAAAGTTTGCCTAGGATGAATCAGAAGTAATCCTTTAAGATGAGCTTTGTGAGCTTTAGATGTTGTACCTGCAGGAAATGGATACAAATTCCATTACATAACATTGAAAATATATATTGTTGATGTAAATATGTATAATCATATCAACATCAACATTAAATATTCTGTGGGCTTGTCAGGGTGGTTTGTTTCCTTTTTCCGTGACACCAGCTCAGAAAAACCTACACTTTGCAGCTTTTTGGATTTTACTTCTGGGTTTTGAGCTTAGCAGTCACATGATGTCACCACATCCATCACTATGGACTTTTTGATAGAATTTCTGACTATCCAGCGTTGTTCAGAGGAACATATCGTGTTTGATGTTTTGGAGATAAATGCGGAGAAGCAGATGGAGAAGGTTTGGACACGTTGAGAGGAGGAACAGTGATGATGCTGGAAACAAGGTGAGGTTGGAGATCCCAGGAAAGAGGTCTAGGTTCATGGATGTAGAAAAGGAGGACATGAGGGTGGTTGGTGTTACAGGATACAGAGGAGAGGGTTAGATGGAAACGCATGACTCCATGTGGCAAATCCTAAAAGGGACTTCAGCAAAAACTGAATGTTTTCTTTTGAAAAATGTGCTTGATTTTGCAAAAATAAGACGAACAAAGGCTAAAAAAACGCAAATGAGTTGTGCATGAAGCCATGTCAGCTCTCAGATGTTCAGAAACAGAACACAACAGAGCCTTTGCTCTGATTTGGTTTTCGTTTCCACTCTTAGATGGGTTGTCTTTTTGACAGAAACTGCTTCCTGTACAATGACTATGACAGCATTCCCACATGGCAGCATGCCACCCACCAAGGAATTCAATAAAAATGGAAGTGGACGGGGTAAACAGGGGCCACAAAAGAGAACATCAACATGCAGCAACGACTGTGAAGCAACCCCACATGATGTCATCCATGCATTTGTTTTCGTTATCTATTTTCACATTGGCACATATTGACTCTACCCTGTCGCTCCAAAAATCCTCAAATGATCAGCTTTCCATCAGCAACATACTCTAACTGAGGACTTTAGCAATACTCAAAATTAGAATTTGTTTCATTCAGTTCATGCTAATTTACAATGCTAACTGTTATTACATTATTCTAGTGTAATTTGTCCATCCATCATTTTTTATCTACTCACTTTTAAACTACTCACCACCCAACATACAAAATCATTTACCCTCAAAATAAAAAAAAAAAAAAAACAGGCAACTGTCAAGTCTGGTTTATGCTACGACAGAGTGAGAACAATCCTTTTGTTTCATAGGAAGAGTTGTGCTGATGACATAGAAGCAGAAACCCAGTCAGCTTTTCCTGGTGATGTCTAGTTCACACACATCATTTTGAAAAAAAATGTTTGATCCAAATGCTCACATTAAAGTGTTTCACTGATAAATCCAGCTTATCAATTGACACAAAAATGACGGGTTTTGTATTCTGAGAACTATTGCCCTCGAAAGCAATAATAAAAAAAAAGCCTTTTGGGTAACATTACACCGTATATCAGTCATAAGGAGTTGCAAAGATGCAATAAATAATGCAGCATTTCTTCTAAAAACTGTGTTGCGTAAATGCAGCTAAAGCAGGAGTTTTGCAGGCACAAAACATTCAGTTTTAGCAATTTTTTTAAATCACTCCATGGTTGTTAACATAAAAACAGAAGCAGAATAATGAATTTAAAAAGATAAAATGAACAAATAAATAACATCACATGAGTAAAACTACATTAAAGACACACAGACATAATCCTCCTTGAACCCCGTTAAAGAGCAGGTCACACATGTCCCTCAATACAATGGGAAGACTGGAAGAGAATCCAAGGAGCAAATGATGCTATGAACTTAAACAGACAAAAGCATTGACCAAAGCAAAGACCAGAGGAACAAAAGGAAGAAAATCTAACCAACCACACAGAATTAGCAACAAAAGGCCAATGTTCACATAAAAAAAGGACGTTCACCACCGGCTGATGCGAGTCTGTGAGATTCTGCTCAAGTCCAAGGAATGCAGTAAAAATGCAAAATGTTACAGTTTCTCTGTAACATTTTGGCTAGTGGCCACTATGCTACTCTGCTGTTTTTGTATTTGGTAAGTAGAGTTAAGAGTTTCATTTCTCAATTTCTGTTAAGAATTTTAAAAAGACCAAGCAGGTCAAAGGATGTGTGCGTATACTATTAGATTTTAACTTAACTTTTACTTTTTTTAGCTTATATTTCACATCCTAGGAGAGAAATGATTATTTGACTTAATTGATCAATCGATTTAGATGCCTACAATCCGACCAGATTGATCTCTCTGTGGCAAGTTGTTAATCAAATCGACCTATACCATTAAAAAACTATTTAAAAATGAGATAAATCGATAATCAAACTCGGAAAATATTATTTGGATTGAGACGTGGTAGGTTTATTTTGCTATAAAGTAAAAATGATCAAGTTCATCACAGTGAAGAAAATGTGATGAAGCAAAAACTGATCAACCATCATTCCAGTCCAATGTGTGAAAACACTTTGCATTTAACAAAGTCATGTGACCACACAGTGTGCTAGAATGTTCTAAAAATGTTCCTTTGGATTATTTTGATGTGGAAAAACAACAGTGGGCTGAACTTTATCAAACTAAAATGTGAATGAATTAGATGTGTTAATTCTTGTTTATTTGTTCACATATTTCATTTACACTTGATTATCTTGAAAGAAATAGAAGGAATCTGGAAAACTTCACCTGCACTGTTCAGTAGCAGGTATTTATCTCTGAGTCACACTGGTTGAAGTTTTGGATAAAGATGTCCTGGATCCATTTTAGATCAGTGAATCGGATTGAATTGGATTGTTCAAAAGAAACAAATCTGGACTATGATTCATATCATTAACCACAAATTATGAAAAAAATCAAATTGTAAAATGAATTGTTACACCCCTATGTCATCCCAATTCTTGGTGTGACACACTTGCCCAAGTGTCACATGAACTTGTAAAAGAAAAAAATACTTGAAGTAAACCAGAAACACTTGACCAGACATGAGAGAGAATGGAAAACTGAGAACACTCTGCAAGACTTTTCATATTTGAAACTGCGAGCACACGCTGTACCTCATGTAATTTAGACTGAGCCTTTAAAATGTTCGTGCTTGCACTGATCTTCTTCCTTGAGCACTTTGCTAAGAAGGGTAGGAAATGTGCATTACAACTAAGCTACTTAACCACAATGAATTAAGGCCTCACATTTGAAAATTTGATGCTGAAATTACTGTCATTATGGTGCATTATGTCTGAGCATAATGATTGCTTTGGGGCTGTTTGAAGACAAAGGTAAATTGTGGGGGAAGAGATATATTCAGAGAAAAAGTTGATTTGATGGATAATGACGATGTGTGAACTTCAAACCTTACTTTTGGCAGATATCATTTCTTGTCATTATCCAACTCATCTTTTGTTAGCTACTTGAATAGCAATGCACCTGAAAGTGATGTTTCTTTCTTTGGACACAAGGTGAGCTGTTTTTGTGCTTACAGAGGACATACTGAGGAAGTTTAATGTGAAAGGCGAAATTCCGTCATACAGCTCCTCCATGTTTGCTGGACTAAGATGTGGAATTTTTCTGCAGAGATCCCTTTGGCTTCAGATTTGTTATTTGGGTACAAATTTGTGTTAAATCATTTGAAGGCTGAGTAAGTTATGAAGTGAAGACAGCGAGTTAAGAAAGACAGAGGAACTTGACTGATTCTGGTTTCTCGTGGATTCAAATCTTTTGGGGATGAATTGAATGGCAGGAGAAAAAAAGGACATGGAGTTCTATAACAGACACATTGCTAAGAATGGTCAAATTTAGTGGCAGTGATAATCAAAACAGGGCTGCATGGTGGCACAGTGGTTGGCGCTCTTGCCTGACAGCGAGAACGCCGTGGCTCAAATCCCAGCTACAACCTCTCTGAGTGGAGTTTATATGTTCTCCCCGTGCATGCGTGGGTTTTCTCCAGCTTCCTCCCACTGTCCACAAACATGCTTCATAGGTTAACTGGTAATTCTAAAAGTGTGAGTGAGTGGAAAAAAAAAAAATATGTGTGAGTGTGGGAATAACCGACAGCGTGCCCTACCATTGCCCAATAGTGGTCAGGACAGGCTCCGTAACCCCATGACTCCAAAAGCTATAAAGTAGGTAAGAAAATGGATAGATGGATGAATAACTATAGGAGAATTAAATCTTGATGAAAGCTTTATTTAAGCGACGTCATACTATAGTCAAAGTCAAACTATAAACAAACATGTTTAACAGATTTTTCAAAATGAAGTTTTACTGTGGCAAAAGATCAGCACTGATTCATTAACACTTTGAGTTATTTGAACAAACGTCAAACTTTTTAAGCACCGTAATTCCTGCACTAGATTATAAGGCACGTCATCTATGTATGGTCTATTTTTGAAACTGTGCCATAAATAAGACACCGAACTATAAGGCACCTTAAGAGAAACGGGAGTGAGAGATAAACCCGTCAGTCAAAAAGACCGTATTTACAGCATTCATTCTACACCATGCTAGCGTTAGCTCATTAATGTAGCTGCAATTCTCGTTGTTTGCAACACGTAAAAAAAGACAGCTATAGCAAATGCACGTTACTGTGACTCGCTAACTCCCAGCTTTGTCGGTAACAGATAAAAAAAAAAAAAAAAACAGCTACACGTTACCTTAGTAAGAGTATTCATTGTAATATCCAACCAAACATTTTGACATTGTGTACCTCCCAAAATCGCTTTATCATCAGGAAGCACAATCAGAATGAGTCCATATATAAGGCGCATTGTAATTTTTTAAAAATAAATGAGGCTTATAAGTACATGTTAGTCTAAATAAAATATTTATCCATCATGTTTTGGAATCAGACAAACTTAGACTGGATCAAGCTAAGGTTCTGGACTTGACCCAAAAGTTACATAATAAAAAACAACTAAAACTCTCCACTGAGATGCACATTGTCTGATATGGTATCTACGTACCAACAGTTGAAGTATTAAGTGTTAGAATTTTATTTTTTTTTTTTGTGCAACAAAAAAGGTAAAACAGCAAAACAATACACAGCTACCCTGAAACGTTTTTAACAAGATGAGAGAAACACCGGACCAGCTATTCCAAGAGGAAGATAAAATACACTTTCTCCTCTCATTTGTCTTTATTCAGAAGTGCAAAGGTCATGCAATGTCCAATCCCACTGTAGATGAAAAAAACACTAGACTAAGTATTTGGTTCGAGCAGGACTGGCATTCGGAAAATAATGGTTTGATTCCAGTGTATGCAATGAGCTTCATCCAGTGTGGCTCCTTATGCAAGAACTTTTGAGCTTCTGCCTAACTATGTAGCCACAAGAGTGGCTAAGTATGGGTCTCCCTGGGCTGGTCTCCAGTCCGGATAAAATATAGGATTGTGTCAGGAGGGCCATCTGGGGTAAAACTCTGCCAAAACCACCTGTGCAAAGCAGCAAAGCCGAAATCCGAAAGGTGAACAACAACATTTACAACTGGATGATGTTCTTTGCTTTTTTTCTTGCTTTAGGTTTTCAGCATAAAAGTAGGCTTAGAAGTATTTTCCAGATTTTATTTTACAAATACAAATTCCTCCCCTATCCCTCCAGCTTCTCCCTACCCCTACATTTAACCCTCCAAATGGAGAGTTATGGAAAAATAGTGTCTTCATATTCGGACGTTATTAAAGCTCGATGATGTAATCGTCGCCGGTCATCTACGTTCGTTTGTGCGTAGCCATATATTTCATAATTTATAGTTTTTGATTTGATTTACTAACGTTAAATGATTAATTAGTTCAATGTCAGATAACAGATAAAAGCATATTTCCTACATTTATTTATACCAACATGGATGTGCACAGACACACACTCTTGTGAGTCCATGAAGGAGGAGCTTCTTTCATGTGCCCGCTCCTGTCACGTTGCCGTCCTGACAGCAGCTCAGAGACACACAAGAGGCTTCATTAACATTTCCTGCTTTTAGTTCAATGAAGTGAGGTGGAACAGCTTCAGCAGAATCAAAGGATTGTCTGCGTTCCAAGCAAAATGGAGTGAAGATTAACTTTTTTGTATGTGAGTGTTTGCAGTCGTAGATGGTGTTTCTTTAAGGACACAGGTTTGAGCTTGCTAAAGGTGGAGATCGAAGCTGCATGTGGATGTGAAAACAAGCCTTTAACCCTTTAACACTGGAGCTGTGGCCGGCAGCAACAAAATAACACACACTCTACTAAAGTAACTCTTCTACCCAATTAACAGAACTAACATAATTCCAATGCATATCAGAGCAAAGCAGTTTTTCTCCACATCAGAATCAGCTGATTTACGTTGATTCCGTAAACCCTTCAATGCTGTAAATATCAGCACAAGTCTGCTTCAACCCTGTCCACAATTAACATGCAGAAATGCTGGAATTTGAAAGTGAGAGGCATATTTTTCACAGGTTTGGGCAAAAATCGGATAAATTGAAGCCAAGAAAACAGATGGATGATCAAATGAAGGAAGAAATGTAAAAAACAACAACAACAAACAAACAAGAATGCTTTTATATTAATAAGGCGGATATTGTTGGTACGTCTCAGGACGTTAAAAAAGCAGTCCTGTAAAGTTTGTTTGCAACAGTAATGTGCTTTACATGTTTTCATTTTTGTTTGATCCATGTTCTGACAGCTTGTTTTTGTGTGTGCTGTTTTTGTTACACAATTCAAAGTCATTCAGAGAAAATCTAAGAAGCAGTGTTTCTTCTTTGTCAGGGGTGCATCCAACATTTCTGGGAGCCCAAGAGAAAATCCAGCTAGGGGCAACCTGCTTTGGCTCCAGTGCATATATTCTTTCAATTACCATTAAACCTTTAACAGTTTACGCAATTAACGCTATTCCAGTGGATTCTGAAACGGAGAAAAGGAGCCTTGCGCTGATGTGCCACATTTTACAGTTGAAGCTCTTATACAGTCAACATGAATCAGTTGATCCTGTCGCAGAAAAAAGTGGCTTTGTGCCTTTATGTAACTTTTACCTCAGTAATATGTGGCGCAATGGCACAAAGCTGGTATGAAAAGTTGCTTTTCCCCACATGGGAATCAGCTGATTTATGGCGATCACGTAAACCAGGGCTGTTGCTCTTGAGGACTAGGATTGGCCAGCCCTTATGGTATGACTGATGGTATTTTAAAAAACCTGTGTTATTTATGTGTAGGCAGCAACATCTCTGGCTTTGAAGGGTTAAGGTGTAAGAATTGTCATATTTTACCACTTCGTATGTTTCTTTTTCATTTCTCTATGTCTGGTTTTGTTCATGACATGTGCCACTTTACAGCTGAGTAAAGCAAGCTGGATCTAGGTTACAGGCCAACCAACCCTGTGAGCTCCAACCATCATTGTGCTAATACTTTGAAAGAGGGTTTGGTTCAGGTAGCCACAGCAGCTTCTATGAACCCACTAAAATGTTAAATGTTTCATTCTACACAAATAAACAACAACAATGCAATTAAATCATACATTCAGACAAATGTTTTCTCTGCACTTCTGAAAGAAGGCAAGAAATGTCTTTTGTTAGAGTTTCACACCATCTCCACAGAGCGCAGGTCGAATAGAGAAGGTGCCATTAGGCCAACCTCTGTCCTCTTTTGCAATATAATTAAGCCCTTCTGGATTGACCCCACACCAGCTAAACCTCTACTATTTGTGATAATTAGTCCAGAATGTGAGCTGTCAACATGCAAAAATTGTGCCAGTAGGCCCACAGTCCCATTACCTCCCCCACTGTGTTCAACAACAAGCACCTAGCCCTGGCCTCTGGAATGCATTAACTTTCCTCCTCTCTTTTTTTCCCTCGGCGACTCGTGTCAAATCCAGGTCCCTCAGAACAAAATCTTAATAATTAACTGGCAAATTTTAACATGATTGCTTCTGACACACCTACTCTGGTAATTATTGCTTTGAGGCCGTGTGCTAATGAAATTAATGCAATCATTGCCCCAACAAATTAGCATAACTCACACAAATGGCCCACATCTGAGGAGCGGTTGCAAAAATGAGAAGCAACATACAAGAAAAAACAGGGTAAACAAAAGAAAAGAGAAATGTTTGGCATACTGAGGAGGAGAGCGTGATCTGAGCTCTTAATGACGAAAACCTCTTAATGCCAACCAAGGATGATTGCTGTAATGCATCACAGAGTGAAGGCAGCACACACCAGATGATTATCGCTATCATTAGAGACATAGCTGATCTACATATACATCTCTCTGTGGACAAATATTAAACGGCCATGCCACTGCAGACATGAAAGTGTTATTATACTAATGCATGAAGTTACTGCAGCAGAGGTCATATCAATAAACTCTGGAAGTATCTCAACCACCTTTTTTGTAATTGACAACCATGGACACCATTCCTCAGTCATGACACTGTTGCCTGTTAGTGGCCGTCCAAGCCTCTGAGAGTGGGACTTCTCTGACGCCCTCACTGTCTGCCCCTAATCCCCAATGATGATGATGATGATGCCATCAGTATAGTGTTGGAAGGCAACAGTCAGGTGAAGTTGCTGCTAAAGTGCAGAAAGCATTTCCTCACAGCTACAAGAAAAGCAGAGACAGTCGTAACGAGTAAAAACTGGGTTTGCCTGCAGCCAAATGCTGACAGCCACTGAGACAAACAAGGAAATGGCCTCCATTTAAACAAATGTGCCTGACATTCTCACCTACAGGTTAGAGTCTGCAGGTTAGCGTGACACCAACCGTGTCTGAACAAACAACAGCAGCACTGAGTACACCTTTGCAGCACTCCACTAAATGCTTCGCATGATTATTTTGTAGGTATGCTGAAGTCTTTTCCTTTTGTGAATCACCTTAAACAGGAAAAAGTGCTTCTGAGGACTCACAAAAGGAAAGTAGAAAAAAAAAAACTGCCTAAAGGCTTTTCCACAAGAAAAATCGTCAGCATTCTTTCAGTACTTAAAACAATTAGGTATTAAAATAGTTAGTTTCTTAAAGGTCTGCTACTTGTACTTTTAGTTTTTGCTCACATTAATGCTTAAAGTCCCACTCCAACCATATTTTTTTCTTTTGTAAAATAGTTTCCAGTAATCTGTTAAGTATGATTGTGCAGTTTTGCCAAAATCAAAAAAACGTCGCTTTTTAAGACTTATTTTATGCCCAGAGGCAGTGACTCATTAGAAATACAATTCTTGTTTGTGAGCGGGACTGTTAGCTAAGAGGAAACCAGGCCCCTCCACGCCACTGAGACCTCTTTTTGCCCGCTCACACACGAGCTTTTAGCCCCAAGCTAGCATTAACGGAGCAAAAATAATGGCGAGCAATAATAGCACAAGCTGACATCTGTTATTGTCTGATCAGAACTGCAGTTTGCTTCAGCACATGAGCGTTAAAGGTGCATCATCTCTGGCACACCTAAGCATGAGCGGACCAGTGCACGCAAAGGGGCGGAGGAGCTTAGTGGAGAAAAGACTTTGGCACGCCCATTTCGGTAAGTGTCCGATTTCTGATTCAACACAATTAGAATTAAGAAATACTCAGAAACGCAGTTTTAAAACATACATTATTTTAAAAAGGGCCTCTATTATAAAAAAAAAATGCTTCAAGGACATGTTAAACACACACACATATATAAAAAATAATTGGAGTGGCTCTTTGACCTGTCTGACCCTAAATAATTAATGAAACGCGAAACAATCTGTAGAATAAGTTCCCCTGTCGGAAAAAAAAAAAAAAAAAAAAAAGCTTAGGCCGTTAATACCTCAGCAGCAGATATTTCTCTATAGTTTTTAAATATTTGCATTTCATCTGGATGTTATACTATTTTTGGTTTTATAACAAGTTCCTAAACACCTAATGCCAAAGACCAACTGCAATAAAGATCATGTTTTTGTTGGTTTTAGGTATTTTGTGATATTTAATTTGAATTAAATCAGCTAAAAATTGCATTTCTGAATATTTCTGAATTCAACTTATTGTGAATCAGAATCAGAGGAAAAAAATGCTGTTGGAAAAAGCTTGAAGGTGTGACGTTGGTGCTACAATCGGCAGGCCACCAGCTCCCTGCTTATGCTCCATTTTGATGCATCCGCTTGTACACAAATTGATCCATGTACGGCTTTGTTTTCCTCGTCTGAGCTGGAATCCGGAACAAAACAATCCAAATGCATAGCTATTATTTAGATATTGTTCACCACCATTTTTGTTTCACCTGTGACGTTAGGCTGAGATTGTGAGGGGCTGTAAGCTGGCGGGAGAGGTTGTAAACAAATGGATGATGGGAAATCGGGGTGGGCTTACTCTGCACCAACAGTCCCACCCACAACACATATGTCGATTTCTAATGAACTACTGCTGCTCTGCAGAAACTATGTGATAAAAAACAGGTTTTTGGAATTTGGCTAAAATCTGCTTAATCATAATCAAAATACCACTGGGAACAATGTTACAATAGAGCCAAAAAAAAATATTGGAGTGTTATTTCAAAAATAACGGACTTGATGACAAAACAGTGTGTCAAAATAAAATGAACTGTTATGCACCCAATTTGGATAAAGAATGGCTTTAAAAATATTTAAGGAAATACGTATTTTTTCCCAACATATGATACTCAATCATCTTATCTTCTTTGCATTCACACAATTTATTGACATAGTTTCAGTTTTCACACAGTTTCTGATTCTGATTCAGCATGCCACATGATGTGTAATTATTATGCAATTTTGTGCTTTTTTACATTTTTGATTAAACTTTAGTCTATATGTTAAATTTGGATCACCTTGAACAATGGATCACCAAGTCAAGCAGCCTTTGTAAATCTGTGAGTTCCTCAAATCCTCTCTACTATATTTTATCATATGCATCTTTTGTTCTCAGTTTTCCCTTTTGTATTTATTACAAACATTGGTGTTTGGTTTAGTCAACGTCTTTTTTTTTTTAAACTAGTTTACACTAGGAATACACTTTTCCGACATTGACAGGCAATTGCAACTGAGCCTGAAGAAATCTGTGAATGAGCTTGATTCAGTTGTCTGTGGGAGGGGCTGAGTTACCTGTGTGATAGATATGTCTTGAAAGAAATTTGAGTTCCATGATGGCTATTGATGTAAATATGCATCAAACAACTTCTGTTCCAAAATAACCAAATTTAGCCACTACTTAAAAGATAAAATATAACAGCTGGAAATAAATTCAGGCTTCAAGGGGTTAACTCTCCAACATTTCCATGAAAAGCTTTCGGGTGTTTTACTGCATCTTTGAGAAATAGGTGGTAAACATTCTGAAAGCTTGTTAAATATCAACAAAATACTTCAGTTTCAAACACTTCTGAGGTGCAGAATGGACGACAGGAGCATGTGTGCGACACAGCATTATTCCTGTCATGATTGTTCCTCATAACTAAGGCACTTTTCTCATCCAGTTGTTGCTTTTTTCTTGTTTTGTTATGCCACATTTATGACAGTCCCTCTATTGCCCTTATTTTTATTTGGGCAGTCTAATGTTGTTGAAAATTCACTGTATATGTTAAACTGAGATTGACATAATAATTGGTGGGAAATACATTTTGTGGATAACCAGTTTAATTTTCCGTACTGTCACTGGCTGGTTTTTTTTTTTCTCAGAATGAAAGGAAAACTTTGACATTTCTTCACATTCTTCTTTGTTTTGATGTAAAAGTTGAACAAACCGCTGAAAGGTGTATTCATGGATCAGAAAACACCCTTAGACTCCAGGCCAGTTGTTTTTATGACTGAACGGAAACAAGCACAGATTCATGAAAGAATAATAATCGTCACTGGAGACTTGCTTTCGCTGCAAATGCTTCATTTGGCTTGTGTGTGCATGATTCCATGTTTAAAATACATTAAACTCCTGAAAGGTCATCCTCAAAGTTACTGTGACATTTCCCTCCACAGAATGGATCGCCCCCATGCACAGGCACAGGAACGGACAGCAAACCCACAATAAATAAAACACTCCGCAGCCAGCTTGTGATGCTCTGACCCACGGCGCAAGCATGAATACAGGCAACACATCAACAGCACCCGTCCTAATCTGAGATGGTTAGTAATGTGGCCACCTTATCCAGCATGCAGCCCCATCTGTTATGACACATGAGCTCCACCGTTTCACAGGAATAAGCCCAAACACCCCTCACAATGTCTCATTGGAAAATTTGCATTGGGAACGTAAGGCAGGAAAGCATGATTAATTTCTGCTCATGAAATGAATACAGATTTTGTCATTACATGGCTTGTATCCTTTGCCAAACATTGTAATGTTTCACTCTCCGTCCCTGCTGCAAGTGTTCTGCTGCAATAATAAGAAATAGAAGACAGCTCACAGCTCATAAGCAGCAAAACTGCTGGTAAATCAGCTAAATCACAGAGCAAAACAAAGAGCTGATTGCTCATTAGTATTATGGATCAGCTCTGGTTAAAGCAGTTCTGTAGAAGGCAGACACTGTTTAATGGCTTAAACAGTTTTTTTGTAAACGCTCAGTGCTGACATTTCACACTGCAGAGTTTCAAAGAATGAGACATCATCAGTTGTGTTGCTGGTTTCCTTTTTTTCTCCAGCAGGCCCGCCCGGCTCAGCACACTTACCTTGGCCTTACAGATGATGCACTGCAGCCCGTCGGCACACCCACATCCCTGCAAGGGAACAGCATTTCATTAAGAGTCATTGAGAGACAAAAGCAGCTTCTCTCTCAGAATGACATGAAAGAGTTGCAAATCTTTTGTTTGTGTTTTGATCAATAAACTAATTATGTTTGCTGGGCTATATTTAACCCAAATGTGTGTTATGTGGAATAATGCTAATTTAATTACACTGGTAAAAGCCAGCATAGTTGGCTGGCCTTGGGGAACAAAGGGAAAATATAGCTCTTGAGTGAAAAGCACATTGTTGTTTTCTGTTTTGTTCTTGTGTTTTGTACCTCGGGGCCAGTGCAGCCACAGCAGTTACATAAATAAGAAGTCCTTTTCTGATGCATGCACAAAGACTGTTCAAGAAACAGAAAAAACCACGCCAACAATCTGCGAGCTGCTGCTGAGGATGCTAATGACAACAAATAAAGCAAATCCTCCGCTAATATGCATGACATGCTGAGGAACATTTTGATACATGGTAATGGAAGATAATTACAGAAAGCTACCATTAGGCAGAGTAATTGTGTAAAGAGGAGCATGGCCCCTGGCTCTGGTGTGATTGCTGCGAGTGTTGGACTGATGAATATAAACCAGGTCTGTTTGCTGAGATGAGAATTGTCAGCAAATGCATTAATGCTATATTTTACTTCTCTTCATCACTTATTTTAGCTGTTTGGAAACACACATGTTGAAGTGCTTCCTATTAAGCCCGACAGAGTCAACCTACATGTCTGAATTTGTCTGCCAGCCTCCAAAGCCTTTTGGAAAATGATGGTTACACACTTTGTATTTCCTGCAGCTGTCGACGGCGAGGCGCACCAGACCGTGCTTGGCTGGTGCAGTCCTCCCGCGCCCTTGTACATTAAGCTGCCGGGGCTTTCACCCCTCCAGGAATGAGCTCTCTATAATGAGGGTCAGGGGTCAAAGTGCTCCAGTGCCTGGAGGCCAGGATCTCCCAGGCACACTCAGTCACTGACTTTGTCCCTATATTTAAATCCTGCCTCTGGACATGTTTTTAAAAGGGCATCTCCTAACTAGTTCCCTGTTACTAATTAGTTTTGTGCTGTGCTATTTGTCTTTGGGAACCTGGAGAAGGGAGAAGGGAGAAGGGAGAAGGGAGCGGCAAAGAAGACTTTCCGCGCTGGCCATGATCATTTAGATCTGAGTGTTGTAATTTTTTTTATAAATCGCTCAATACAAAAGTTGGATCCGGCTAAATGTTTGCCCATTTTTCCCACGTGGGTCTTTGCCACGTGTGGTAAGGGTGCATGCTATCAGTCCTAGCAGGCTGGTTCTCTCACGACTCAAATTATTATTGAATTACATTTTCTGGTTTCATAAAATGCGGTTAAGAGGCACTTTGGACATATGTGCCTGACCTGCTTTCCAGAGACGGCGATCAGAGCAAAAGTGACAGGTCAATTGCTGATTTCTGTTCCATAAAAAGGGGAAAGGGGCTCCCTACCCTGAGCACTCTAAAAGGTCGCCTGATCGCTCTGTCTGCTGTTCTCGCACACATAAACCAAAGTGGTCTGGTAGCGCTGGCTCACGCTCATCGGTGAGTGCGCTTGTGCGTGCCTGCTTCATGAGCTTGTGTGTTTGTCTGTATGTAATTGTATAGTGGGAAGACACACACTTAATGGAAGTGCCTCTTCAGTCTGACAGCTGGGTGGTGCAGATGAAAGGTCTGCTGTAGCTTTTCGTCTGCCACTTATCCAAAGCTTGCAGGAATGCATCACAGGAGACACATTTTACTCTTAATTAAAATGCAGGGGTTGGTGTATAAATGTACAAACACTAAATGGAATACAGAAATGAACTTTCTGTTCCACTTAATGACAAGTTGAAGAATTCTAGAATTGACGCTGAAATGGTCTGTTAATTAGAAAAAAAAAAATGCACTTTTGACCATACACCAGGTTCATGCGCCTTGTTATATTCTTAGAACAATGGTTTACTTTGGTTGATTTTACACTCAGATTGTCTGTTCAAATGGGGGAATATTGACTTACTTCCAACGACCACCAGCAGGTTGGTAGATTGCTGCTCTGACTGGCATGCGACCTGACAGCCACAGCTTTGAAGTGTTGCATCTGCAATGGAGGTGAAAGCATGGTCCACTTTGACACGTCTCCAGCCTCCCTCAGTACCTGATCCCACATATGTGAGCTGGCGACCCTTCTGACTGTGGGCCCAGTCAGATGGCCCCAACAGACTCTCACGGTAAGTTTGGGACTCCTGAGTGTGACCTCGGCCAGCGATTGCAGCTCACCACCAGGTGGTGATCTGTTGAAAGCTCCGCCCCCTCTTCACTCGAGTATCCAGGACACACGGCCAAAGGTAAGATGACACAACTACAAGGTCAACCATTAACTCTTCCAATGACTGTATAAGAGAACTGGACTGAGTGACCCCTCCCCTGGCGTTCCAAAAAGAATGTACCCATCGCCTCTAAGAAGCCAAAATCCCACAGACTTCTACTGAGAAATAAACATTTCATTCATTATATTTGTTGGTGTAACTATTCTTGCTCTGCTAACATTTTTTAACATGCTTTGATCATCCGCAGTTCTTAAAAAAAAAAAAAAAATATATATATATATATATATATATATATATATATATATATATATATAT
>BSAI01000018.1:3510702-3587026 GCA_036245035.1 Adrianichthys oophorus
GGATGGATGGATGGATGGATGGATGGATGGATGGATGGATGGATGGACGGATGGATGGATGGACGGATGGATGGATGGATGGATGGATGGATGGACGGATGGATGGATGGATGGATGGATGGATGGATGGATGGACGGATGGATGGATGGATGGCTTCATGTTGGTTCCTCCATCAGATAATTCTTTGAAACAAAGTAATGCTTTAAATGTTTTTTATAGTCCTATACTGTTTGAAAATAAAAAAAATAAAATACAACAAATGAATTAAATATCATTTTACAACTAAATATGAAAGAATAAAGATGTACAGAAATAACAATTATCAGAAATGAACCATTTTTTGTTTAATAAAGACATGCATGAAAGTGAGATCCACTTTTATCTTCTTTTCTGTCATGTTTATGTTAGAAATTATAGTATAAAAATAGACTGACTCAGCAAAAGTAGAAAGTCTCTGTCTTTTAAAGTCACATGGACTTAGTCACTAAAGACTCAGTCATAAATTGAAATTATTTACAAACCTCTCTAAAAACTAAAACCACAGTTTTTTTTTTAGACCTGTGAGTGTGATAAATGTTGTGGTTAAAACCTGAAGTGTTTATGTTCACATCATGGTAAAACTAAGTTGGTGAAGAAAGAAGGATTTCTGTTCTTGCTTTGAGCAAAAATAGAGTAAACAAAATAAACATTTTAAGTGCAGAAAAGATTAAGTCATTTAAAAAATATCCAAGCTAAAATATTATATTGATTCTCTATTTCAAAAGCCTCCATTCAACAATAGCAGGCTTTAAGACATTGTTTTGGGGAATTTGTTGGCTTGTGCATCACATTTCTATGATGATGAAGCATTTTTATTTCTATGTCACAAAAATAAATATTCTTTTGTATTGGAGTAAAAGAAAAGCACATCTTTATTGCCTGTGAGTGTGTTCTAAAAGAAAGAACAACAGGTTTAGTGTTTTTGTATTGTTCTGTCTGAGTCCAAACTTTCTGAATGCCATTCATTGTAGTTTTCTTTAACATCACATAAAGAAACTAAGTTTTAAGATTGCAAAACTATATCTCAGAGTGATAGATGAGTGCTATCTTTTGATGATTAACCCAAATAACGACTGAATTATATAATCTACATGTGACGTCTATCTTAAGACCACAAAACCTGATTGTGTATTTCTTCAAGAGCTTAAAAAAGAAAAATGTAAAAGCTTTTTTCTTCTTTTTTATGTACTGAACACCAAACTGCATTCAAACAAATAAAAGTAAACCTTGGAGAAGTTGTTTGGTTCACAGTCTTGCTAATTAAATGTCACGTCTCCAACTATTCATGAGGAGCACTTATTAAAACAAGCATTCACATCCAATCCACTAGACAAATTACTTTGCACCAAGTGCCATGAAGCCCATTAAATTGCTTCTTTAGAGATGGATCTCATCCAAACACACAATCAAAGGATTTGACTGGGATTATCTCAGATTAGAAACACTCTGGGATAAATGAGGAGATGACAGGATATCATGTATTGAAGGGATAAATTAGCAGTCGCATACCAGACCAAATTTGTGATGGATGTTAGAGAATAAAGCATACAAGAAGAAGATTCGGTGTCAGAAAGCCAAGAGTGGCACTTTGGATTTCAGTGAGATCAATGATACATGGCCAAACTAAAGCGGGGTAAAAGCTTTCTCGTGTCCCTTTGTCCCTATGTTAACTGATCCGTGTTCTGCTGAGATTCAAAATATTCAAGCGTTTGTGAGAAATATCAGAGCCTTTGGCATTTTCTGAAAAAAACTTTGCAACTCTTGAAAATTAGCTTTAAATCAAACTATATTTCTCCAAATGTGCAAAAACTATGGGCTTGATTAGAAAATCATGTTAAAGAGCTTTACCTTCACTTACTTTGCACAGCTTCCCTGTAATTTGAATATTTTAAAGAAAGATAAAGGCCTAGTGCTGATAAAACACTTGTCAGGAGGATAAATAATGTAGGCAGTGGTTAATGTTAGCATGTGCTGCTTTGCATATTTTAAAAGGAGCAAAAACTTCAATTCTGTTGCATTAAATCAAGGCTTTTGCTTTTTCCCAGACTGAAAAGGTATTCGGGGGGTTTGCGTATTAAAGAAATTTGACCCATTAACTCAACATAATCTTCTATCATATGCCCACTTATCAGCTTGTGATTCTTTGTGCTCAGACTAGGGGCATGGACAGAGGCGAACAAAGTAGTAGCCCTGGCCAGGCGGTGCAGATGAAGCGTTCAGTTCATCTGCTCTCATTTGATCTTCTCTAATGAATTGACTCGTAGAATGTCTTTGTGTAGGAATCCTTGAGAACATGTTCACAGAAGACCTGGAGGTCACAAGTTCACCCTTGAGCTTACACACAGAAAAATGTTTCAGATAAAGAATTATGATTTCTACTTTTTTTACTGAAACCTGACTTTACAAGACTGCAGTGAAACCAGCAACGCTGTATAGGATAGAGCTGCACAAGTCAACTCGGAGGACAGTGAGAGTCAAGCCTTGCTTTAACTGTGCATCAGAACCTCTGCACTTTTACAGACTGACAGTCTAGTACATTTGGTTTAGACGGAATGTTGACATTCTAAGGCATTCATTTAGCTTAGCTTACTTTCACATTTAAGCAGACTAAGCCATTTTGGGAAAATCGTGTAGTTCTAACAGCTGCAGCTTGGGAAAGTGCATGAAAATGGCTCTGTATGTGAGGAAGACAAAAATATGAAGAAGAAAAGCAGCCATTACTGTTATTGAATCTTTAGCTCTTTACTACACCACGCTTTCCCATGAGACATTATTCTACGGTTTTTACAAAATGTGATTATGTTTTGTTTTATTTACAATACATGACACTCGCATTGTTGATTGTCTTACTGTACTTCTGCTCTTTTGTCCTCTGGAAAGTCTACTTTGATTGACACAGTAAAAACTCACACTTAACTTTATTTAAGCTGAGGGAGGAGCAGCATTTAATGGCGCTTTTCTGTCACTGCATTGGGTTTGAGGTTTTTAGCATTGTGCATTCATCCTGATTTTAACACAATGCTTCAAAGTTTATGTTGATCATTTTATGCAATGTAGGACATAAGTATTTGACCTCTTTCTGATTTTGTTGGCTCGCCCTCTTAAAAAGCAACTGACAGTCTGTCATCCTAATGGTAGGTTCATTTGAACAGTGAGATATAAAATCAAGAAATCCACTTTAAAGAATTGATCTACATGTATTTGCATTTTCATTGAGGGGTAATCAATATTTGATCCCCTAGTAACCATTAAGAGTTCTGGTTCACAGAGACCAGTTGGACTCTCCTGAACAGCATGTCACCTGAACTCAAGACACCTGTTTGAACTGATCACCTTTATAATCAGTCCATCAGTCAGACTCCAAACTCTTCAACAGGAAAAGACTAAAGAGCTTTCAGTGGATTAAAGGGAGAAGATTGCAGACATGTACAAGAATAGAATGAACTACAAACCCATCAGCAAGAAGCTGGGGGTGAAGGGGACAACTGTTGATGTAACTGTACCAAAATACAAGAACATGAGCATCAATCCACCTTTAGGTCTGGGGCTCCAAACCAGATCTGACCTGGTGGAGTTTTCATGATCATGACAACAGTGAGACATCAGCCTAAAACAACATGGCAGGAGTTGGTTGATGATCTGAAAGCAGCTGGAACCACAGTCACCAAGAAGCATCAATGTAATAGTTTCTGCCAAGTTGCTAAAAATGGGTCATGGATGGGTCTTCCAACAGGACCGTGACTCAAAAATATACAGCCAAGACAACCAAGATGAAGAAAACCTACAGAGAGAGCTGAAGCTCAGAGTTACCAAGTGACAGCCACCAAATCTGATTCATTTGGACAGAGGAATGAACACAAATATGTCCAGAAAGCTGCTCATCAACTACAAGAAATGGCTGACTTCTGTGCCTGATATGTGTTTTACAGCAAAATACGAAGACTTTCCAGAATATAATAATTTCTCTCAATTAAATGCAAATGATTTATTATAAGTTCTTTAAAGATTTTCAATCTCTCATTGTTTAAATGAACCCACCATTAAGATGACAAACTAAAATATCAGCGAGAGATTAAAAACTAATTTCTTCCACTGCACATTCCTGTTAAATGTTTTTGTTTGATTTATTCTTTTTAGGAGAATTGAAACAATTGTTGGAATATCTTTAGAAGCAGCATACACAGAAAAAAAATGTTGTTTTTGATGCTGTCAAATCAATAAAACATTGTAAGTATTGCTGCAGTCATGGATGAAATGCAGCTGTCAACAACATCCTGCTGTACCTGACAGATGATTAGCCTGCAACTGTCCGATTAGAGCTAAATATTTTCAGTGTTTGCTTTACCATTTATCACATGAATAGAAATGAAAACAATGACAGAGAAGTGAAGTCACTGCACAGGATTTATTTTCCTCTTTAGGCCTCTTGCTAAACTCAGTTAAGGTAGAAAGGTACTAAAAATTGCAGATGTGTGTGAAATGAGCATTAATTTGAGTTGGGTTTGAAATAAACCTCCTGACACTATCGCCCCAGCCACACATGCGAACACGCGCACGCTGCACTTCTAAATGGAGTACAGAAATGCCTTTGATCATTCCACTTGATCACAGCTTTAAGATGTCAGCTGCGTCTGAGATAGGGAGAATTTGTCACTGGCTGCTGCCAGCTTTCTCTCCATCATCCAATTTCACTGCCCTGATTTGCAGCAGAAGCTGACAATTCAAGTGTGAATGAGGGTGTTTTGCAGACACATAACTCTAGATCTAACACTCTTGAATAAACAATAAATTGCCAAACTTATTTTGTTCTTGTCTCATTCTGCTCTAATAACAGGGCTTAACAAGCACTGCGGGGAGTGCGTTCTGATCTTTTGGATTACTCACAGAGGCTTCAGTCGAAAGAAGAAATATTGCCACAAAGCTGGAAAGGAAGGTCAGATGTTTGAAGGCTGCACGCAGTTTAAATCTTCTGACTTTAAGGCTTCAGGAGGTAAAGCATTTTGTCACCATTAGAGAAAAGACCAGCATCATTATGAAAATGAGATAAGGGAGAATCAAAATGACCTGATTGGAAAAAAAGAGGAAAAAGTCCTCCAGTGCAGAACTTAGTTTGATTGATTCAGAGCAGATGAGCCCACTGCTCCACTGTTGGCAGCCCAGGGTTCATGCTGTAATGATAGCTTTATAATTAAGATTAAAGACCGCAGAGCACAGACAAGACACACAAGTGGTGTTGGGGGCTTCTCTGGAGATACTGGCAATAATTGGAAAGAAGTATCTACAACGGCGATCTCCCTGAAGGGCGGCAGGACGTGTGCATGCAAACACTTTGTGAGGACTGAAGCTGAAACATCCTGACCGCTGAAGTCTTTCAGGCTATGTCAGGGTGCAAAAAGCAAACTTTGATTCCCGCTCAACTCTTGGAGAATAATTCAACCAAAAAAAAACAAAAGAAACAAAAACAAAGTGAAAGGCATGTGTTAAGCAGTAGATTAAGTGTTATTATCACCATTCCTTTCTTTCATGGGGCAGATTGGAAAGCCATCTGGGCAGCCATTATGACAAAGGCGGACTTCTGTTGCTAATGAGGTGGACAGCATGAAATGAACAAGCACTTTGTGTCTTCTTCTGTGTCATCTGAATATGTTCCTGTTAGCATTTTAAAGACAGGAAATTAGGAGAGCTGGAGAAAAAAAACTCAAACTGAATAACATTTTGAGTGAGACGTCGGCTTCTCAGCGCTCCGCTGCCGCTTGTCAAAGTCTGTTCAAAGTGGCCATCATTTCTCACATTTGCTGACATCCCCTATCTGATGAGGGTGAAGTCAAGTCGCTTAGATGACTAATAATCATATCAAAGGTGCCGTGTCATGCATCAGATTTAAATAAGAGGGTTTGCTGGAGCATTTGCATGCATCTATGCCTGGGCTAAGAGGCTAATGTCATAAAGTAAGGCGCAGACGTGATTTAATGTAATCTGTCATGTCATATGCTAATCTGTGGCCCGGGCTTTAAGATGTTGGCATGAAGATGTTTTAAGGAGGACTCCAGTAATACAGAGACATATAAAAAAATATTAGTTTCTCTGCTCTTTAGCTTTAGATTTGATGGTGTTGACCTTTGAAGTGACCTGATATAAAAAGTTCCTCAGGGATGTGACGCTGCCACCTGCTGACAGACACAACACACCAGCAGGAAACTATTGAAGTAACTGAATTATAACAATGTATTGTAATTATTGTGGATTCAGCATTTGTACTTTGAGTGAGTCAGTGTTTTTCATTTTTCATTTTTTAGAAATGGCTCAGCCTTAATGCCCACAATGTCACAGGTTGTGAAGAATACACTCCAATGAAAATACTGTTTTGATCATGTTCTTTTTCTGATGAAAGAGGACATGTTTGTTCATCCCATCAGTGGTCGCCACAGCCAAACAGCTTTCACTGAACCACACACTGAGTTTTGATTCAGATGTACTTCCTGACACGATCTTGTATTCTGTCCATGCTGGGGACTGGCACAGGGTCACCCTTTGGCTACATAGTTAGGCAGTAGTGTGAAAGGCCTTGCCTAAGGACCCACACGGAATTAAGATCATCGCTCCGCTGGCAAGCAAACCTTTGGTTTCCAGTGCATTAGGCCTACACCCAGGGAACTAAGCCATCCATCCGCTACGATGGAGGACAGATTTAAAGAAAATTAAGCTTAAAATTGCATTTCTGAGTATTTCTTTAGTCAAATTGTTATGAATCAGTAGCAGGCGAAAAAAATGCTGTTTGAAAAAACTTGTAGCAGTGGTGTGGGTGCTACAGTCTGCAAGCCCCAAGCTCTCTGCTCTGCTCCATTCTGATGCTTTTACTTGCAGTCAAATATATCTCTGTACGTTTTTGTTTTCTTGTCTGAGCTGGAATCTGACTTATAACTGTACAGCTGGATACCCCTGATTTTGCTCACCATTTAATTGCACCGCTAATATTAGATTTACCAGCCCAGCCCACAACTTAAAGGCAAATTTCTGTTGAACTTTTGCTACACTGCAGAAACTATGTCCTAGAAATGCACAAGCTCATACATTACATAATTTGAATCAAATATTTTAAAAATGTCCCCCCAAACCATGCTCTGATCCATCTCAGCAAGCTGACTTCAACATGGTTTGCTTAATCTTATTAAACATCACAGCAGACAAACAAACTGTATTTTGGTAAATGGGCTTTTCTTCCGTGGTTTGAGGCCCAAAGGGCGTTTCAGTCGCAGTCCCGCTCATCACACATTCACACACTGATGGCAGCTATGGCAGAGCACTGTGGAAATGCTATGAACACCCTCACCAGACTAGTTAACTTTCTCAGGGCTTCATGGAAGGTAAGAAATGAAATTAAAGAATTTCTGCTACAACAAAAACGTCCAAAGGCTCAGGTCTTTTTGGACTTTTTGGAGGAGGAAAGTAACTTGGATACACTGACCTTTCTGGTTGACATCACAGGACACTTAAATGACTTAAATAAGAAGCATCAAGGAAAAGACAATTCAGCGTGTGATTTGGTGGCTGCTGTTCAGTCTTTCCAGAAGAAACTGCTCATTCTGAAGATGGATCTGGATCAATGTCACTGTTTGTTCTGACTTTATCAAAAAAAGTTGATTGAAAACTTTAAGACATCTTCAGATTGCTCTACTTTGGGAGATCAGCTCTTGATCTTTGTTAAAAATCCCTTTTTAGTGAAGAATGTTGTCATTTTTTCAAAAGGGCCACACATTTGTACAAGTCCTCAGTCCCTGCAAATGGAGCTTTTAGATTTGCAGACTGATGCAGTCTTAAGAGATCAATGTGAATCCTCTCATCCTGACATGCTTTGGCTCCAGACTGTGCCAAAAGAGAAGTTTCCTTCTACCCATCAAAGCAGCATTGTACACATTAACAATGTTCGGTTCAACCTTCCCAACTGTTAACATCATTGAGAACAAGTCCCGCTTCCAGCTTACCAATGAGCATGTGCACGTATGCCTCAGAATAGCTTTGATTCCTTTCCTTCCCATATTTAGGAGGTGAGCTGCCAGTGCTCATGCACATTTCTCACAGTGACATAACTCTATTTTGCATTTTACCTTTAAATTGTTTTGCACTTATCAAAGTTATTATTTGAATGTTCAATATGTATTATTAATTGCAACCTACTGGTAAGGGTTGTAAAACAGAAAGTGAACATTTGCACAAGAAAAAGGCATAATTATTAATGCTTTTTTGAAGTGCGTTCATGTTACCTGTTGCACTTTCAGTGAAATACAGCAGAATGTTAAAGTTTGTGAAGGAGAACACCTCCTGCACTACAAGGAAGCAAGTTTATGTGCAATCTTTTTTTACACTTCAATGTAGTTCTGTTTATTTATGTATTATTGTACAACCATGAATGAGAGAAATACTTGTTGAGACGATAAGCTAAAAAAGTTGTTTGCCGATTGAACTACACATTGCAATGAAATAAAAGAACAGAAAAGTGAATCATCGTCTAAATGTTTTTGCATGTTCGGACCCTGGTCTATCAGGCTGACAGAGTTACTGGACCTCTTGCCAATTTCGTTGGGGACCCCTGGCCTAAATCTAAAGAAGTTCAGCATGTGCTTTTGCTTTCATTTAGATTGCAACTTTGTGATCTCATTTTAAAGCTGCTCTTTGCTGATACAGTCAAGTGTGACATTACATTGTAGCTTTTACAGAACATGAATAGATTATACTGAATAACTGACTTTTTTTTCTTCAATAAAGGTATATTGACTCTGATGAGGTTTGGTCCTGAATTGATCCAGAGCTGGTTTTCTCTAATGGTCCTCCAAAGGACGAAATAGTAAAATGTTAACCTAAAGGCCATAAGGTTTTGCACATGTGATGACAGAAAGTTTTCAGAGCTGTAAAACGCATGCAGAAATATCAACCATCTTTTAGACCAGCGAGGTGTTCAGAAATATCTGTGAGATGAATCTGTATGAAACAGCAACTGTTCACCTGTTTGAGAATCCTGCCCACATGACTGTGTATAAGACTGAAAGAATGTATTTTATTCTGAGTTTGGTGCTTTGACCCCTCCCTAATGCTTTTCTGGTGTCGCCTGTTTCCTCTTCATTTTCATGAGCTCAACCTTTTCCTGAATGAAAACCAACAGCAGCTGGTGGTTTTCTGTCGGGGATTTCAGTGGAGCTGGGAGCATATATGAGCAGGAGCTGGGGTCCCTTGCCCGGGTATCTCCTTCTGGAGGGGATCCGATCTCAACAGAACACAACACATGTGATGCTGAGCGGCAACATGGAGAATCTTTCCCTGACACATAGCTCTTTCTGATACAGTATTCAACCACAAACAGATTTTTTTCTAAATGCATTGTTTCATCTAATAAATGTGACTGACAGACATGCTGAGTAAATGCTGATTATAAATGTAAACATTTGACTGAATGCACGAAGGAGACCATCAAGTAAATTCCCAAGTCTTTCTTTGTATCTTTTGTTAAAAAGTATATTCATGTTAATATTGCAGTAAATATACCGCATTGTCGAGAAACCATTTTCTTATCCAGTTATTACAATGCTCATGTCAGCATTCAGTTTTTTTCACCTACAAGAAAAGACATTTCTAAACAGCTTTTAAAAATGTCAACATCAACTTTGTTGATACAGCTTTAAAACTCAAAATGGAGGTACTAAAGACCAACTCCCCAATGAAGCAAGTCTAACATAAACAGTTTAAACTGCAGTTTTGATTGAATGAACATTAACTTGTTTGGCGTTGGACAAGTGCTTGATGCAATTTCTCATGGATGTTGTTTATGGATGTTGTTTTACAGCTCATCAGCCGGACACTTATGCAGGAATCACTACTTCTCTTACACGCCCCAAGAAATCCTTTACAACCACTCAGGCTTATCCAGCAGGTGGAGAAATAATGACTTTTCCAAAGGACCTGCAATTTAAAACATTTAGATTAGAGTTAAATAATAATGATTATATTGCAAATAAATCTTTATTCCCATGTAGAGCTGCTCTGGGGCTGCACGGTGGCGCAGTGGTTAGCGCTCCTGCCTCACAGCAAGAAGGTTCCCGGTTCAAGTCCTGGCTGGGGGACCTTTCTGTGTGGAGTTTGCATGTTCTCCCCGTGTATGCGTGGGTTTTCTCCGGGTACTCCGGCTTCCTCCCACCGTCCAAAAACATGCTTCATAGGTTAATTGGTCACTCTAAATTGTCCCTAGGTGTGGATGTGAGTGTGTATGGGTGTGTGATTGTGGCCCCTGCGACAGACTGGCGACCAGTCCAGGGGTGTACCCTGCCTTCGCCCATGAGTAGCCGGGTTAGGCTCCGGCAACCCCGTGACCCCGAAAGGGATAAAGCGGATTGGAAAATGAATGAATGAATGAGCTGCTCTCTGTTCTTCTGGATCTGCAGAAATAACATATTTTTACTCAACATAGTATTTTGGGTATTTTTTAAGTTTGTCTACTTTAAGAGTCAGTTTGTTATATGGCTAAGATATCTGCAATACATTGTAATGATATTGTTTCACATATTAACTATTTCACTGATTTGAATGTTAAATATGTTGTTGCAACACTGTTTCCATAAAATTACTGTATGAATCATTCAGGCAGGCTTGGATCATCTTCTGTCATGTTCCAGGAAAGGCTAATCATGGCAAACTTTATTAACTGAATTCAGTGTAATTTTAAAAGTTATTTGTAACAAGCAACACTTGTTGCAATTTTGGTGACGTTAGCAACACATTGGTCCTGTTTGAGTATTCACAACACGTTTAAATTCCAACCTCGTTTGCAATTCATAAAAAAAACAGACTGATACCGCTAAAACAAACATTACTGTGACCATGCTAACTCCCAAGCTTGTTCGTAACATCTTAAAAAAAAACACAGTCTGGCACAGGTACACGTAGCTGCGTCAGCGTATGTGCAATAGCACCCAACCTTGTTTGAAACTCGTAAAAAACAGACTGACATTTTTAACCACGCAAAAACACTTCAACGTCATTAAATGCAACCTGAATTAATATGTATGAAAGTTGCACCGGATGTCCTTTTTTTTTAAAAAAAAAAAAAAAAAAGCATTATGGTGTGGAAAATACGACAAGTGCATTAACATTCCTGATTGTCCTGCTGAAGAAGAGAAGAAAAATACAGGTTAAGACAATTAACATTAAGACAAAGCAGCTTTGCTTTTTTTCCCAGCCCTCCTTTACTGTGGTGATGTGATTCTTTCCACTCACCACTTCTACAGCTGGAGGGTAGGAAGACAAATCTTCGACGTGAATGTAGCAGTCCATCTGCTGCTTCAAATCATTTAGAACAAAGGTATGAAAGAAAGAGCAACTCTTGTAATTTAACAGCAAATTTTCTGTCTCAGACAGAACACACCATTTATTTAACTCTAAAACAGTTACATAAAACAAACTTTACTATCATGAAATAAAATGTTACTGAAATAAAACATATTCATGGATGTAAGCAATCAGTGCTGGTATAGAACAGCATATTGTCATCTGATATTTCCAATTATTCATTGCCCCAAGACAGCGCAATAAACTGCCTGTGGTAATTAAAATGATGAAGTGCAAAATGGTAATTTGTTCTTGCATGACAGAGTTAAGTAAACCTGCTTATAAAACTGGCCTAATTAGCTGCTGTGAAGAAGAGCTGAATGGTGAACCCGTGAGAAGGTAATGACTGAGGATAAAGTTTGACCCAGTGACCTCAGAGAATATCTGTCACTTCTACCAACCAAACTTTACTCACATAGTATTTGATACACTTAAAAAAAAAAACAAAGTTAAAAAAATAGCCTTATCCAATTTCAACAGTACATAAAAAAATCCAATCTCACAATCTATGACCATCTTTTAAAAATGTTTATTTGATCGTGCCAAAAACAACAGTCAAACTTTAGAACCATTCATGAACACATACCAAAAAATGTAGAAACAAAAAGGATTGTATCAAGGAGCAACTAAACCACCACCATAAGATAATAAAGCAATATTAAAAAAAAAAAAAAACTAAGATTTGAACATGTAAAAAGTGTCTGTGTATTTGTTCTTTTGTTGTAAAAAGCATTTACACACAAGCCCCATAGATATTTCTAAAAAATAAAAAGAAATGTTTATTTTGTGCTTATAGAAAATGTTTCAGATGTTTGAGTTCATCTCATTTTAGATGAGAGCAAAAACAAAACTGAAGTTACATGGTCTTCATCACAAACATCGAACTAAACAATTGAAAAGAGAGAAATCCGCATAATTCATACTAAATGTAGGTCACTGATGAAACATTTCAATCAAATTATGCCGTCTCAGAATCACATGACTTTTTTCAGTTGGTAATCCAGTCTGAACTCAATAAAATAATATATGAGCTTCAATCCTGGGATGGTAATCTGGCCAGGCTTTGCTGCCCCTAAAAATCCAACTAATTACCCCAACAATACATCATCACCACACTGCAACACTAAATCTTGCTAGTAAATTTGACAAATTTTGACTAATTAATAGTCATTAATGGAGGACTGAAGAAATAACAGTTTTTTTTTGCACAGATAGAATAATCTATATATTCATTTAACATTTCTTAAAGCATAACTATAGTTTATTTTTAAACATCTGTAATTTTAGTATGTGTTTTAGAAAAATGGATGATAGACATATGTAAAATGCCTTATTTCTGTGTTTTGGGTCCCAAAGTCCTATTAGCATTTCTTTGTTTTTGTGCCCTTGTCTCTTTGAAGTGAATCTGTCTCTGTTAAGGTTAGATCCCCCTGTCCAGTCCCGTTACGTCTGCCAAACAAGTCGCAGCCAATGCACAACCCGCAGAGACATGGACGGTAACCTTTCCCAGCACTGTTTATCTCAGCACGTGTCCGTCACATGCTCAATGGCATTTCATGTGACGTTACACTCCAGGGCAGATTTCTCCCAAATATGATTTAAGATGATTGAAAGCTTTTTGATTTAGAAGTGTATTCTTTTAAGCTAAGTGCTCTCAGAGCCCATCAAGAAAATTTAATTGCCTCACTTAAAGAAAAAAAGCCGGTTTTCTGACCCAAATGTTATCAGATCTTAACATCTCAACAGAAACACATGGAATTGGATGGTCAACTGGGCGCCTAATGTCATTGGGAAATGCAATTTTCTGATGGCATTTCCTAAGTCTGTCTCACTGAAAGCACAAGATTGATCCAAATCTTAATGAGCCATTTTCAGAAGTGGACTTTGGCTTTATGGTAGATTATGGAGCCAAACAACCATGAATGCTGACCTTATAAAAAGGAATGTCTCTACTTTTGAAAAGCAGCAGGGTGGACATGACAATGCTGAGGTGAAACAGGAGAACAAAAGCAGAGCTTTAAAACATAGAAACACAATTATATGGCATTTTATGGTCCTGGGGTCTGATGTGTTCATTTACATACTCTCTATAGTACAATTTTATTTTGCACCTACAACGGAACCACAAATTGTTTTGTCAGTAACTAACAAAATCGTCCCATTTAAGAAATTGCGTTTGGTTTGTCACGTTCTTAGACAAATTTCAACTATGAGAGACTGAGTGAAATAATGATCCAGGAAATCCCTTTGTTTTTTTTAAATTTAAAAGAATGTATTTGCATAATGGTGCAGAAAATAAGTATTTATCGCCTATGGGCAAGCAGGAATTTTGTCCCTCAGATACCTGTTACTTCTTTAAGAAGCTCTTCCAATCTCCACTGGATACCTGTTTAACTGGTTATCTGTGTAAAAGACCACACCCTTAAACAGCCAGATTGCAACCTCTCCACCATGACAAGAACAGAGCTGTCAAAGGACACCAGGGACAAGTTTGCAGACCGGAGCAAGACTGTGATGAGCCAATCCACAATAAACAAGAAGGTTGGAGAGAAGAGATCAACTGTTGAGCGGGACAACTTGCACAATCTCTGATTGTCAAATATGTCTTTGCCCCTCTGTTTCTTCACTGATTGGACTTTTCTTAACGGCTTGTTTCGATTGGTCTGCATCCAAGATATTTAGCTGGAAAAAGATGAACCTAGGAGTTCACTTCCTTTTAACAAAACTAAACAAATAAAGTTGTAGCACTAATTGCACAAACAAATGTTTATTTTTTTTAAATTCAACCATCTCCACTGTAACAACCAATCTTTATTTTTAGAAAGTTGTGTTCTCTGGTGGGCTCGCGCAACAGAGTTTTGGTGGCAGGCAAGGCTGATTGATTTTGCATAACCTTAAAGGGTCAATCTAATGTTTAAGTGAAACTTCTCCAACTTCATGTGATTGCAGTCAACACTTCACAGAAAACTATTTTGCCAACCTGCAGAAAGAAAAAAAAACGATCTTCGCTAGCAAGTTACTTTTACAACCAGATGCAGTGGCTACCATCAGGACACCGCCAAGTGGACAGTCTGTATCTTTACCACTATTGTTAGGCTAGAGCATGCAAACAGAACTCTCAGTTCCAGGAAGGGAATGGGGCAGGGTTGCTCCACGTCAACGGTCCCGCCTACAACTCAAAGACAAATTACTAATAAACTACTGCCGCTCTGTTGAAACTATGTCCTACCTAGAAAATGGCATGTTTTTAGATTTTGGCTACAAATGGCATCTAGAATCTCAAATGTAGCATGTGTGAGTCTAATGCCTGTTATAACTGCACTAGGAAAGCTTCTGAAATATCCTTAAATGCTAAAAGAAAAACACTCAATGCACTAGTGTTGTTTTTTTGAGATTTGAGTCGATTTATCTGTAAAAAAACTTCAAAAACATCTTGATGTGATTGTTAACAACCTTAGAATGTCATTGGAAGGTTCCTAGTGCATCCCATCTGACCAACCATCTGTCAGATACATGAAAACTCTGCTTGCATTGGGAGAGCTGCATGAGGTTGAGCAAGAGTACACTATCACACAACATTTTCTTTTAATTTCTATGCCACCACTTATTTCACATTAATTTATTGTCTTTTTTAATTTGATAAATGTAAAATTCATTTCTCCCCCAAAATTGATCTAAGTATCTGAGTCATAAAGTCTTATCAAGTTAAACTTGTCAATGTGATCAAAATATAAACAAATCTTTAAAAGTGTGTAAGATTTGCGACAATGTTTTAACCTGCAGTAGCAGTGGTTTTGCTTTTTTTTCTTAGAAAAGGTAATGTAGGTACGGCTGCTGGTCATCTTATTTAAATTCAGTGAATGCAAGTAACCCCCTCCCCAGATGTAATTACAACTCAAATTGCACTCAACAGGCTGCTGCAGTTGTAAATTAGACACTGTGTGGTGCCACTTTCTTGAAATTTGAAGTTGAAGATCTCATTTTATTATCCTCCATTCCCAGAATCCAACTGAGCTTTTGTGCAAAAAAAAGAAGGTAAAGTCAGAAAAACGTAGTTCTGAAGACAAACTACAGTTTGGTCTGGAAAAAGGTAAAAGTCTCAAAGTTACAACCAGAAGCCAGAGCCATGACATTTAAAAGTGAGCAAAGTAACCTTAGTGCTGGTCCCAACAGAAACAGGTGTGGAGCAGATGGTAGATACCATTGTTATCAGCCAGAGGGGACTCACTGCTGGAGACATGGAGCATCCCAAAGAATTCCCTGAAGGAACACTGCACACATTAAAAGTGCAAAACAGTTACGCAAGTACAATGCTGCAGTAGATCCTGCCCATTTAAAGTGTGAGAATTTCAAATGTTCAGTTAACACACCACCTACACAAATGATTGCACTTGGATGCAAACGGTTGCTCAGCCTCTGACTTCCTTCACCCCTTGTGGGCTTCTGTTCCTTGATTTGTAGAGCAGCACAAAATTAGAAAAACTAGATTTAAATATGTTATTGGGGAGTTATGGGGGAATAAAGTGGTTAAGACTCTCAACTAACAGGAAGAAGATACTGGTTTAAATTCTAACTAGGTTCTGTGTAGAGATTGCGTGTTGTCCCCAGGCATGTGTGGGTTTTCTCAAGGCACTCTGGCTTCCTCCAATCGTACATTATAGATCAATTGGTGACCTTAAATTGTCCTAAAGTGGGAATGTGAGTGTGTGTGTTGTGTGGCCCTACAATCAACAGGCAAATCACTAAGAGTGTACCCCATCCTCACCTGACAGTGGATGGGATAGGCTCCAGCAACCTCAGGATCCCAAAACAGATTAAGTAGGTTTTGAAGAAGAATGAAGTGAAGATGGATGGACAATTATGTCATTTACCGACTTCCAGCAATTTTTGGCTCTGGTAAATTCTAAGTTTCTTACTGAGGAGTTGGCAACACTGCCACACCCGTCTGGTAATCCTACTAGCTTCCCCTCTCTTTTCTCTGACCCATTGTTGCCTGACAACACAGTCCCTGTCCGTCCGCTGGGCATCTAGCTTTGTTCGGCCACGACGCCGTATTCTTCGAATGGTGTCTCCCATTCTGACCCTTTTACCTTCTAGTTGTGCTCGCCCTTGATGTGATTACACTCCTGGTGCACATGGAAACACCCCCCCAAGTCAGCCGTTGGCCCATTTTTCCTCCAGATCTGCTAAACCGCATCATGACTCTGCTACTGGAGCAGCACAGTACAGACAACCCATCACCCCCATTCTGCACTTAGCTCTGCTCTGCACTTCAACTTAGCTCCATGTTGCACAATTGAAGGTCCAAAGCAATTACATACCAGGTGTCGACCGTATACTCATTTAGTACGCAAGTCTGTAAGCAGTTCAAGATTCTCAGAATTTCAGATTGTGGTCCAACAAAAATGAGCATGGAACCAACCACAAGTTAGAACAAATTAACCCCACCATACACTTCAAAGCAAATAATGCTAAACCAGGCTGTCAAATGTGAAATCTTGTCTGAGCTGGGAAATCAAGTTCAATTCAATTCAATTTTATTTATATAGCCCAATATCACAGCCACAGCCGTCTCATTGGACTGATATCAGAATATTGCAAGAAACAACAAAGAAATCAATCATGTAAAAGTAAACAATAGCTGGTTTTTAAACACACTAAGCTGAACAAACATCTCTCCTTCACCCTCCTTCGCGGTGAGGAAAAACTCATAAAAAAAAACATATCTTCAAGTAGGGTTGGGCCCGGTTGGTTCTTGGATGGGAGACTGCCTGGGACTACCAGATGCTGTGAGTCATAGGAACCACATTAGAAATATCTTTTCACAATCATATGTTCAATACAACTTCAGCTTCCCTGCTGACTTCTGGATCTCCACTGCATAATTTTGCTTTATTGTGTTCATTCAATAGAATTTTACCAAAAGGTGTTGACATTCAAAAAAATCTAGTATACTGATGAAGACCAACACGCTTCTAACACACCTCATTTCTCATGTGACAACAAACGTTTTGGAACCTCTATGACATTACAGTTTGATGAGACAAAGACATGAAGTCCCCTCTTTTTCTTTTTAAGTATTCCAATAAGGACGCAATAATATCACAAATGTCTGTTTGGAGGAATGTTTTTTCACACTGCTCATCATTACACAATCTGTCTTCAAAGTGAACAAATACTTATTACCCAGTACAACTGGACAATATAATCATTAATTTTGAACATCTTTACAGAGAGGATGGTGGATAATTAAGAAAGTTCAATCCAACAAATCTCATCAGAGATGGCCCTTCTAGCTTAGAAATAAGATTTGTTAACACTGCGTGACAAAGCAAACGGATATGGCTCATAATATCCAATGGCTTTGGTGATAATGATCAGTAGAGTTCTTAACAGGTTCAACCTCAATTGGGATTAAAATCCAATTACATCTTGAAAAAGAATTATTTATTCTCCCAGGCTTTAGCCTTTTGTTAGCGTCTGATTATTTTTGGTAAAAAATTTCTTTTAAATAAATTAAATTTTGTCTCTCAAATCTTGTTAATTCCCAACTGAAACTCACCTGAAACTGGAAATAGGAGATACTTGTTTTACACTCAGAATTACTCATAATTATAGTTTAATCTTATTTGACATATTTTTATAAATAAAAAAACAAATATTAATCATTGCCTTATCACTGATTTTTCACTCTGTGCTGCCGTGCCCATTTCCAGTTCTTCACTGTTTTTCTGGACCTTTTAAAATTGTTTATTATTTATGTCCTTGGAAATAGGAAAGATATACTATATGTAATATTGAGCATTGATTTATACATTTCTGAGCTATGAAAAACAAACTATAAGATACTGATGTCTACCTTATAAAACACCACTTGTGTTCATTAAGTTAAAGCAGATTCAGTACCTCTAAAGGAAAACATTTACCTTAGAATCCTGATCACAATAATGATATTTACATGAGTCGATTTTTAATAGTACTTTTTATTTTTACTTTAGTTGCGATTATAAACTGTTAAAATAACAAAAATTTTAGGATTTTTAGGATATAGTTTCTGCAGAGCAGCAGGAGTTCATCAGAAATCCGCCTCTGACTTGTGGGTGAGACTGTTGTTGCAGAGCAGCCTGTGTCCCCTTTGCTGGGAGCTCTCTGTTTACACTCTCCCACTAGCTTAAAGCTCCCCACACCTCCAAGCTGACATTAGCAGTGCAACAAAAATTTTGAGCAATATCGGAGTACACTTTTGAGCCAGATGCCAGCTCAGACAAGCTCAGATGAGGAAAACGAAGAAGTACGTGGATCTAGTCCCCTGCAAGTGAATGCATCAGAATGGAGCAGAGCAGGGAGCTTGTGGCCCTGCCCAGCGTAATTTCTACATAACAAATCATCTCTTTTTCAAACATTTCTTCATCTGCTTCTGATTCACAACAATATGAAGAAAGACTCAGAAATGCAACTTTAAGCTTACTTTTCTTTACATATACCCTCCATCATGAGAAAAAGGCATAAAAAACATGTTCAAAACATCAAAAAATCTTTTTTTTTTTTGGAGTGGGTCTTTAAAAGATGGATGCTAGTGGCACGTGTCTGCCTTGAAGTCCCTGCTAAATGTTGCTTCAAAGGTTTGCTTATGTATTTTCATGATTTGCAGCATTTTCTATTTTGACAGATAATTCTTATCACTGATCAATCCTTTTAAAGGGGTAAACAATAGTAACAAAAAAGCTGTGGACTTTCTGTCTAAGGTAAAAGAAAATATCAATTTTACTAAGTTCAACCAAAAAACAGCATAAATCGTCATTTTTTCTTTGAGAAAAAGGAGACCCAAACATGAATTTTTATGACTTCTTTATACTGTGACACAGCTGCCTCCCTCAGCAGATCAACGCAAAGATCACTTTCACAAGAAGGAAATCATGTCAGTGTGTAACAAATAGGACAGAGGTGAAGGTACTGCTTTTCTTGAGAGACGAGACTGCTGTTTGTTTTTCCACGTATCTGTTCGTTCTCTTGATTCACTAAAAGCGAGCTGCTGGCGTCACACTGGGAGAATACAGCTCACTGCTGTCTGGGAAATAAGATAAACTATTAGCAGATGAAACCAACCTACTGCTTCCATTTGACTAAAATCAGGAACTTGTTTGCAAGTGCACAACCTTCAGGAAATAAGCAGGGCCTCGGCTGGAACCACGAAATGACGACCAGACGCCGAGCACAATTAAGCCCTGCGTGGCATGGGCAGCCATTATGAATGAAATCAAATTACCTTCATTAACCTGCCAAGTTGGCTGAAGGCATCACTACCCACTGCTTCATCCTCCGCCCTCGCAGAGGAAGATGAATGGCAAACCAAAAAAGGTGCAGCATGCTGATATCCCTGAGGAGCTCTAATGCAGAATCCCTCCCAAAATGTTCTAATGCATTCATACTCATGGAAACTATTTCTGCAGCCTTCGCCACCTATGTTTTAATGTTGCAAAACAATATCACATGGTACGAGATAATTAGTGCTCCTGGCTTGACAAATGGGCCAATAACCATGTGCATTCATGCTTTTGAGCACTGAATGTGATCCTTCATAAAAAAGCCTCGTCTTCCTTTCTCATCATAACAGGTATATGTGTTGCTTTAACCCTCAAAAACCCTGAAAAAGACAATCTCAAGCTCACTGTAAGAAGTAAAGAGAATGAGGATATTGGATCATGAATGAACATTTTGGCAGATGATCTCCAATTTTAAATATGAATTCTCAAAGAAAAAGAATAATACATATTATCTTTCTTAAATAAGTATTAAGATAACAATAAAATAAAATAAAATCCTGTCTGGTTGTGCGTATAATCACATGGCCTTGTGTCAAATTGAGAGCAGAGGCACCAGAGAAACTGATATTTGTGGTGTCTGGCTATCAGAGCCATCATCAAAGGTAAGTGATTCTATTTAGATATATGATAAATATGCAGTCATGGGGAACCTATACCCAAAAGCCACATAATAGTTTTCTGCTGTGGCTGGAGGAAGAGGAGGTTACAGATCAGTCTTTACAATATTTACACCAATTGACTCCCCTCCATTCTTCCCCGTGCTAATTCTATTTCCTCTTTATTATGAACACCACATTTTTAACAAGCAGCCTCTTCCTAGAGCAAATGTCTTCTCAATTCTCATTTTTATCAATCACATAGAGGCTTTTAGGCTGCAGGCATGTAGGAATCACATGCTTAAATCACTCTTGTATTCCACTTAGCCAGTGCTCTGACTGATTGGGGAATTAGCTTTAGGGCTATTTTGACTTGTAGCAATGGAAAAGATTAGAGACAGCGCAACAAGAAAAGGATAGGCAGAGAAAAATGCATGTAGTGGATATATGCTCAGGCAATAAAACCATTCCTAAGCAGTTTGGTGTTTCTGTTACTACAGCTGCATTACTCTAAGCTGCAGGACCACAGGACTGTAGTCAACATGGCTGTAAATGCAAAACTCATCAAAAATTGAAGAGACGATTCATACAAGAGCTGTTGAGCACTGATCAAAGAAATCTCGGTTTGGCTCCTGCTCTACCTGAACCTCACGTTTCTCCTGATGGCCTGGTGAGCATGGACACCGATACCATCGCTGGATGATTGTGTGTGAAAGAGTTAAACACTTTGGCCCTCAAAGTCCCACTCCGACTATATTTTTTTCTATTGTAAAATCGTTCCCAGTGGTTTATTAATTATGATTACCAAGTTTTTAACCAAAATCAAAAAGCCTGTTTCGTTTTCTAAGCCACATTTTCTGCATAACAAGCAGGAGCTCATCAGAAGTTCGCATCTGGGTTGTGTGTAGGATTGTTGTTTGTGGAAGTTAGCCGTTGCTAATTTCCCATCAACTCTTAGTTAACACTCTTTTCCACTAGGTTACTGCCCCTCAACACCCAAAGCTAACGTTAATGTAGCAAAAAAATGGCAAGCAATATCAGACTTTGGCCCGCCATGGTAGTTGCTGCGACACAAAACTTGTGCTTTTTCAAAGCACACGTTTTCATCTGCTCCTGTTCCAACCCGATTTGAATAAAGCAATACTCAGAAAGGCAGTTTTAATCTTAAATTATTTGATACATATCCTCCATCATGAGAACAATGCCACAAGAACATGTGGTAACAAAATTACAATTTTCATTGGAGTGGGCCTTGAAAGAAGGTAGAAAAGCCCTAAATGCATTGGCATTTGACGTCTAATGTGGAGGACAATCAGGAGTCCTGAATCATCTCCAAAGATCAAAGTATAGCAGGTAAAAAATCTGTCCACTGGGCGGGGTTTATCTATTTTTAAGGCATTTTACTTCTTCAAGACCTGCTTATTCTCCTTGTTAGAAGGAAGCATTCAAGGCATGCATGTTCACTCTATGGGTTTGGAGAATAATAAGCCATCAAGTTTAAGTGTTTGGGGTGGTTGAGTCTTATTGTCCTTAGCTGGGGTGAGGGGGGGGTAGTCAATAGCCACTCCTCTGGGTGAAACCGTTTGGTTGAGTTTCAAGAGAAGGTTCTACGGATGGAAAATTGCACCTTAATCCACTATTTCTAATGAGGGAAAGTTTGTCTTTTATTAACAAGAACTGCTTCTTTACATTTGGTTCAAACCATTCTTTCTCTCTGACTAAGGTATGGACTTCCATCCTCAAAGTTGAAGGTATAAAATTAGATTACGCGTGGTAAAAGGCATATACTCATATAGCGCTTTTCTACCTTCATTGAAGACCCAAAGAACTTAACAGTCCCACTTTCACATCACACACTGATGGTGGCTCTGCTGCCAAATACCGGCGCCAACCTTCCATCAGAGGCAATGTGGGGTGCGGTGTCTTGCCCAAGGACCCTTCGACACATGGGCAGGCAAGGTGGGAATCGAACCTGCAATCTTCTGACCAGAGGATGACACCCGTGGTGCTAAATGATGAAAATTTACAGGTGATTTACAAAAACTAATTGCAAAAAGACAGCAGTCCCAAACAACAGTATTTAAATGAGGATTTAACTGCTGACAAATGAAACAGACTCCAGCCATTAAAGATGGCCGGTGTCATCTATGATTCACGAGGCACACACATCTTTCTGTATATCACAAGCACTTGCAGTCCAGTGTACCTCACACTCTGCATCAGCCTAAATCTGAACTATTAATGGTCAATAAAACCCTCTTGTGGTACAGTTAGTGATCAAGACCAGGCGGGGCCTGTAGAGGATGAAGAACCCATGTGGCAAAGGAGTGGCCTATGCACAATAGAAAAATGGGAAAAAGGGGAAATTTAAAGGCCTGGACCAATTTCACATCAGAACTTAAAATCCGACTCCAATGAAAATTGCGTTTTGGCATTTTTCACATGTTCTTGTTGCATTTTTCTGATGATGGAGGACTTTTTAAAGAAAATTAAGCTTAAAATTGCGGTCTGAGTATTTCTTTGTTTGACTCGTTGTAAATGAGGAGCGGCAAAAAAAAAAAAAATGTTGTTTGAAAACAGCTTATTTGTTATGTAGATAATACACTGAGCCACAATCTCTCTGCTCAGAACTCTCAGCAACGAGGAGCGGAAGGAGGGTGGGGTTACTCTAAACCAGCATCCCGCCCACAACTCAGAGGTGAATTTCTAATGAGCTACTGCCGCTCTGCAGAAACAACACATTTAAAATAGATCACTGGGAATGCTTTTAGAATAGATGAAAAGATGATCAGAGGCGGATGTCACTCTGCTCGAAGCTCCAAGATTGTAATACTGATTACAAAACAGCTGATGCCGCAAGTTTTGCTTGCATCTGAAATTCCAAAGCATTTATATGAGAAAAAAACAAGCTTTTTAAATTGTGTTTTGTTTTATTTAAGTCTGAAGATAATGACTTTTTTGAGTATTTTTTAGGCAAAACTTTTTTTGAGCAGTGTTGTACCAGCCCTTCAGACATGCAAAATGCAAACACACAATAGCCTAAATCCTGGTTCACAACTGATAAATTCCCCTGTGTTAAACAAGTCTATTTGCATAAACTCATCCAAGTTTCTGCCAATAAAGTCAATATTTACTATTAGCGTAATTACTTTATGAACCCTTTCGTGCCATATTCACAATAAAGCATTTGATTCAGAGCCTTACTTAATTTAGCCTCACCTTGAAAGGAAAAAACACTGAAGAATATTTTATATAATTCAAAATAAGGTCAGAAATGAAGGGGATAAAATAATGAAATATCATTTCTTATCTGCAAATGTAAAAAATTGGTGAATTATTATTGATGTGATTTGTTTTTACACATCACAGTCTTTAGGGAAACAAGACCATACACTTATACAGCCAACACATACATATATCTGATAATGACAAATCTAGAAACCAGTCAATGTTTTTAATTGCTGCATTTGTCTAACTTTACATGCATATTTTAAAAATCTTTTTAGCAAGTATGACGAAGTGTTTTTGGGGTTATCAGACAGCTGCCTAGACTATGCTTTTAACAATCAAAACGAAAAGTCTGTGTGAAAGCGTGTGAAATTTTAATTTTTTTCTCATTTCTGTCAACCCCCACCCCCCTAAAGTGGCCTTTAGATTTCTCTGGTGTGTTTTGATGAAAAGTGTCTCATCAGATCTGCTTTTGTCTATAAGATGAGTATCTTTTGAATAGCAGACATACAGCACCGGCAAAACTACAGGAAACCTGGGAGCTGTGTCATTGATTGACTCTAATAAGTTACGGTAAATCACACTTTTCTCCCTGCATCAATTACTCTCATTTATTTAGTGGACCATAACTCCATTTGCGAATGAAAATATTATTCAAGAGACAAGAAAAAATAGCTCATGGGTTCTAGATTGTTGGAAAAAGAAGAAAATGAGGTGTCTAACCCAAAGTGACATTTACAAATTACCTGTTAATTTCAACAGGGTTGAGGGATGATGGGAGTGAATTACACTGACAGGAGAGTAACCAGGTAATGAAAGTCAAGACTATAGTGGGCAAATAAGTAACCTGTGCTCAGTTGAAAATCTATCTGGAACTCACTTGAAACGCTCTCTTATTTGAGCTGTGTTCAGTCACACCCACCTGAAAGGCTCGTGCTGGCCTTACGCGCAATCTGCATTTGCTCTAATTAAATGGAGGCTGGATGATGAATAGTTACAATCAGCCATGCTTTGGGCCTGTGCTCAGGAGGATACTAACTGCACTGAGAGCGTCCAGGTGCAAGGTGAGGTGGCGAAACTCACAATGGTGTCACCTTGCATCTGTCTCTGACTAAAAGTCCTGCTGAAAAGTCCACCACTGCCCCCCTGCATGCCTGCAGCAAACATTAGGGAGGGGAAAACACTGCCAAATGGAAACGGGTGACATTTGAATTGAATACCTTAATAATGGATGCCATCTCCCTGCAACCTCCATTTAGCTGGCTGAGCTGCAGAGGCACGAAATCAAGACAGGATCCCTCAGGTCAATGAAAACAGAGGACGTTGGTTAATGATGCTTCTGCTGGTCTGAAAGCACCATGCAGGATGCAACCGGGAAGATAAAAGCCTCTGCACCTATTAACTAAAAAAACGGAAGCATTTTCCCTGAGTCTGGATTTAAACGTAATCATATCCCCTAGTTTTACGCTGTCATGTTTATCGGCTTCTCTCAAAAGGTCAGTAGTTTCCTACATTTGTGAGAGAAGAAAAAGAGACAGGACTGAGTTGATTGGCCCCAAAAAGGTCACCCAAGTCTTCACAGGCTTCTTCCTCCTGTAGCATACTGGCTGGAAAGTCCTTAACAATCTTTGCTGTGGCTGCCTTGACTCCACCCTGACCTCTTTAGAGAGGCCTGCCCAACTTCTCCCTCATTCTCGTCTGACCGGAGAGAACTAATGAGTGTGAGGCTGTGGGTAAAACCTAATGGGGCTCAGTAGTTTTTGCTCCAGGCTGACTGCTGAAAATGAACATTTAACCACAGCTCCAGTAATTGAAAAAATGACAAGGGGTACATACAGGCCATCGGCCCTCACAAACACACGCAGCGTCCAAATTATTCTGATTATTTGCCACTTGCGGATTAGAGGCGCCTCTCTACCCTGTCACTGCACCAACCAGCAGCAGCGTCACAATCCACAGGAAGAGGCAGAGATGTGGAAGTAACATCAATTAAAATGAGACTGTTGCCTCTAGTTATGCTAGATGTGGAATTAAGAGCAGAGAGGCAAGGTCTCGATGTTCCATACACTGAGTGAGTGTGGAAGCGGGCTGCACGATGTGTGAGAAGCCCAATTATGAATCCAGCATGAGCACATGGCTGTAAAAGCTAAAAGTAACACGTGTTTCTTTGGGCTTAACTTTGCTCACAGCTCCACCTGCTTGTCACTACTTGACACTGACATCTTTGGAAAGTCAAACTGCAGGGTCAGACTTGAATTTAGGACAGCTATGCTGAGGCTGTGGTCAATCCTCAGTACACACAACATGTGTGAGTGTTACAAGAATGACTATTGAATATTCAGTATTTATATTCAGTGTTATATTTCACATGCAAAGGCTGTCTGATTGGATCTGTTACTCCATAACCACAATCATTTGTGGTCAGTGGGGTTATCTGACATCATAGAGAGGTTTGCCAAACCACTCTGTTGCATTATTAAGTTTTTCTTAATAAAAAGTCCCTTCTTGGGACATTAATAGAATATTAAAGCTCCTAAATCATGCTATTCTCAAGCCATTCAGAGTAAACTGTATTCATATATATGATAACAATTTGTACTACCTTTGGCACAGCAAGAACCATTTTTTTATGAGTTATTTTCCTGAGTTCTTTTCCTACACAGAGGTAAGATAATTTGATCTCTGAGGCACCTTGTCGAGTAACGTCCTACATTTCATGACGTCATCCTACAGCCGGCCTCGCTAATGTATAATATGCATATATGAAAGCGTTTTGTCAATCACTGTTCGCTCCGCAGAGAAAGCGGGTGTTTGTGTTAGCCTGGGGCGGTGCTGGCAGCGCAGACTCTTCCTGGAATGGGCTCTTCTCACTTTCACACTTACTAATGTGAGAACCCACTCCTTTTCGTGGATTGCAAGGGACTGGTGCTCAGAGTGCAGGTTTTTAGAGGAATACTCAGAAATGTGTAAATGGATCAACACGCCTCTTTGAGGTTGTTTTTAGTGAGGAATTAACATTATAATACACTTAAAAGCTAAAAAAAAAGTTGATTTTGCATGATAAAGGCCTTTGAATCGAAGAGGTGTTGCATATTTAACTGCACATTAAACTCTGACTCTGACCGCACAATGGCTGTGCACAGGATTTAGCTCCTTCAGACCAACCAGAAACCAAATGGAACATGTCCAGGTCAACGCAAACGTTGCATACTATTTTATTTTATTTTTATTATTATTTTATTCTAAAAAACTCTTTCCGTTTTTGTTGGTCTGTCAGATAATTAACACAGGTAATTGATTTTAAAATATCTGGTCCTTTGATTTTAATTCATGTTTTAATTTTGTTTTATTTTTTATTAATGGTGTTGATGTAAATTATGTGGGCAAATATCAGTTTCCCTTTGTATTAACACGTTAGTAAAAATCAAGGAAGGAAACATATAGGAGGTGATTTCTTCATACCCAATATGTGTAGAAAATATATAATGGTTAATAGATTATTGAATTAACATACAATCTTTTATTGAGTCATTTTAGTCTATTTCCGTCATACCTTAATTCAAAGTATGACAACAATTATCGTTATCATTGGCTTAAAAACAAATTGTTTAAAGTCCTTAAACAATTTGTTTTTTTAGTCAAAATGATAATAAACCAATTTTATTTCACATTTAGATGTATCAACTGTCTCTTCTTTATATAATTTTAAAAGTAATTGTTTACCATTATTTCAATAAAAACTTTTTTTTTTACAAAATTCTCTGAACTGAGATCTTAAATAGCTCAATTATGAATTTTTCATTCGAGTTTTATAATATATTGTTGTTTCTCACCATGCAAATATGTTACTCATGAGCTATGTTTAACTATAAACATCATACACAATTTTTGAAGTGATACAAGTCAATAAAATGTATCTACAACATTGGTGGTCCTTTTTATCCAGTGCATAATATCTAAAAAAATTCTCATTGTTATGAGATATGTTGCATGTTAATTTCTGTTTCAGAGTTAACACTGAAACGACCTCAAAACGCACAACACAAATAAAATGTTTTAACTCATTATTTATTCATTTGAGAGAAATACTTTCTGTTATTGAGATGATAATGAATCTACTCTCTGAATGTCAAAGAGTCTCTCCTGCCACCGGCTCCTTTATCACGAGGCTTTGGCTGCATGATTTTATACAATTATTGTTTTTCTTAAAATGTTCAAGAAAGGAAAAGACATTGTCCTAATCAATTAAAAAGCTCCATTATTTTTGTGAAAACAGTTTGTTTGGGGGAAAATAGGACTTTAAATCATGTCATAAATTTGTGGTTTTTAAGATTTGAATGTGTATATAAATATCTGGATTAGCCCTCCTCACGTGAAAGAGTGGAAATAGCTTTTAAATGTTTTTCAAATATTAATTTTGTTTTTGACCTCAAGTCTAACAGTGTGTGTCGGCCGACAATAGAAGCGCTTTAAACTGTTTTTGTTTTCAGTTTCAGACTAGAGGAAAGCCAAGTGCCCCAGGAGTTATTGGGGGTTTCAAATGTATGAAATAAGACTGAGCAAAGCTAAATTGTTGTCTGAGACATTGTCCAGATTGAACATGAGCACCAAAAGTGTGATCCATCATAATAGTTAAGCATTATCTTAAATGTCCAAAGGCTATTCCATTTGTGAATGCTATGCTTGATGGATGATGGCAATTAACAAAATTTAATCTCCAAAGAGTTCCCAGATTTCTCCCCCACATTTAAACACACGCTGAAGGAAAAGGTAAAACCTTATTTGGTGCGCTGTCCTTCATATTTCACTGCTGAAGAAATAATTATAAAATAACTATTCTGCTTTTTTAAAACACTATCTTAACCTGACATATTTGTTCTGTTTGGCCAAACTTGTTCTGATTTTTTTTTATCTCCTCATGCATACCAGCTTTCAGTTAATAAAACGTAGCCACTTTTAGACGTTCCAGTAAAAACAATATGTTGGTTTCATAACTTAGATAGGACGGGTTTTTTGTGCAGGAGGTGTTTGTATGTGTTTTGATTCAGCTTTGGGCCTTTGGGAGTAAAGTTTACATCTCATTTTGGGATTTTCTTGCTATTCTGAAAAGCTGTGGAATTGACTCTCAAACAATTATTACTTTCAACTAACACTGAACAGTTTACAGTTTTAGTTTCTTTTGTCTTTAAATGAGCTTTTAATCACACAGTTGTTTGTTTTAACCCTTTGGTTTTGTTGTGCATGTAAAAACAAAACATTTTCCATGCTATCTAATGTTAATGATTTCATTAAACTTTTTTCAAATCCCACGTTTTGTTACATTTTTGTTGTGTGAGGCTCTTTGGCTTCAAAACCCTGAACAATGCTCTCCGTCTGGTGCTTTTCCTAGCTAAAAGTACTCTGCAGAAGTTAGCAACCTCCTTCCTTCCACCTTGGAAATGAGGCTTCTTTCCCGAACCCTCCACTTGTTTTCCCTCTCACTCTACAGTGCCCCCCTCCCCCGGCCTCTGAGGGGTCTTCATTATGTGGACATGTAGACACTGCTGGCCTGACTGCCTGCTATAATGAGGGGAGGTTTCACATATGGACACACACTCTGTGCAGGTTTGAAGCTGCTGAAAGTGTGCGACTGCATTTGAATCTGGAGTGATGAAGGTGAAGCACGGCAGGTGATTGGGGCTGTTGGGCCAACAACGCAGCAGATAATCGCTCATTCCAGCTCTCCTCTCACATGCTTCTGTCATTGCCTTCCTGCAATATGGGCATCATTCATAACTGTCAAGACGCTTCTCAGCTGCACCTCCAGCTTGTTTGGGTGGAAATCACACAGAAAGTGTTTTTCACCTGCAAGAGGAAGGAAGTGGGAACTAATCTCATTTCATTTGACACTTTTACGTAATGATTTTTGAAAAGAAGACAGTGCAGGATAATCCTTGTATGGATATGAGCCCATCAGATGTCTATGAGTCTATTACAGAGGATGCAGCCTGACTCCCAGTTTGCAGCCACAGACGTTCAGGCAGTGTGGAAGGGTACAGCAGAGGTAGAAGGCACTAACAAGATGATGCATTATGAATGAACTGCTGGGATTTAGGACATGCAAAGCAAATTAGCTACAGCATAAAAACTCTTCTTTCTTTCAATTTATGTTTATGATTCTTTTAAATGTGTTTATTGAATTGCTATATTTTAAAAAGTTAAGAGAGGATTTAAAAAGAGTATTTGTATGATTGCAAGGAAAATTATTTGCTCAATAGCTAAAATTTACCTCAGTATTTTGTCATCCTATCCTGGTTGTCAGTGACAGAGGTCAAAGGTTTCCTGTGGGTCTTCACTAGTTTTACATACTGTATCTGCTATTTTGGTCCATTCTTCCATGCAGATCTTCTCAAGAGCTGTGATGATTTTGGGCTGAAGCTTGTCAACACAGACTTTCAACTCCCTCCACAGATTCTCATATTAAACTAAAGGTGCATTCACACCGTACGCAATTCGCAAATTCACGTGGTTCATTCTCTTTTTTTTTTTTTTTTTTTTTAATTGTCCTGTCCAACAGCCAAGCAAACAGATATGAGCTGAGAGCCTCTTGTGTTAGACAGATTTTACTGTTACAATCGGGGGTTATAAATCATTCGAAGACACAAGGTGTATATTCATATAAGCTCCTTTTGTAATTTGAACTAAACTTTATTTATATTAATTTTGTTTGTGTTCTTCTTTATGTTTGACCGGACAGAAAAAGAAAGGGGGAAAAGAGAGAGAGTTGTTGGGGGGGCAGAAGAAAAGGGAAAAAGGGGGAGGTTATAGGATATTTTCACCCCCATGCTTCACAGTGGGTTTGACGTTCTTGGGATGTAACTCAGCATTCTACTCCCTCTAAACACAGCAAGTGCCTTTTATGCCAAAGAGTTCAATTTTGTTCAATTTTGTTTGTTTGTTTTTTTCTTGGCCACATGGCATTCTCCCAATCTTCCTCTGGATCACAAATATGGTTTCAGACAAACTTAAGACAGGTCTGGCTTGGAAGATCATTTGTGCCCCACCAGGTGCAATCTTGCATGGAGCTCCAGAGAGTGCAACTAGCCAATGGAAGGGTGAAAAATTGTCAACCAGAAAGTTCCCTCAAAGGGTGAAGCCCCTACCCACTACTGGCCAATAACCTGTCTCTTCACAACATGGAAGCTCATGTCAGGCAGAATTGCAACCAAGATAAGTGGGCATTGATGGAGATACCAGAGACACCAAGCGCCAACTCCTGGTTGACACAACAGTCACTCAAGACTGCAGGTTTATAACACACCAACCTGTGCACAGCCTGGCTTGATTACAAGAAAGCCTGACTCAGTGCCACACATGGATCACCGAATGCTTGGAAATGCATAACACAAACAGAACTCTGCTAAATAATCAACAAGACTGGCTATGGATACCAACTCAGGAATGGGGCCGCTATCATTTCCCTTCTCGACATGGATTACATCAAGCTATATGCTAAGAGCAAGTTCAACATTGACTCCCTGATCCACACCACTAGAATCTACAGTACTGACATGGGGATGTCATTCTAACTGAAAAAAATGCAGTCAGAAGGTGACAAAGAGAGACAAGGTGCTCCACACAGAAGGGGTCTCACTCCTAGAAAAAACAATAGCAGACATTGAGGACGGCTACAAGTACCTTGGAATTCCACAGGCATACCTGGAATATGCAACTAGGAAAGCTGCAATGCCAAATAGCTCCAATGAGTAAGGCAAGTTCCAAGAAGCAAGCTCAATGGCAAGAACAAGACCCGGGCAATAAAGGTGGCCAAAGGTTGAGCGACAAACCACAGATATTGAGACACAAAAGCTCCTCACTATACATGGAGGGCTCAAAATCCAGCTCCCTGAAACTGTATGCTAGCTGCAAGGAAAGAGGCCAAGGACTAGTGATTGTGGAAGCCACTATCCAGGATGAAACATACAAGATGCATGCATACATCAAGCTTAAGGCTCCTACTGACGGTGTGATCAGTGAATGTCTCAGGCAATGGACAACAGAGGATGTGGTGCTGGAGGACAGATCCTCATGGTAGGACAAACCCTTGCATGGGATGTACTGCTGAACGATAACTGAAGTGGCTGATATCAAGAAGTCCCATCAATGGCTAAGGCTGGTCTACAGGACAGCACAGAAGCGCTCATCCTGGCAGCTCAGGAACAAGCCCTGAGCACCAGAGCGATAGAGGCTCAGATCTACCACACCAGACAAGACCCAATGTGTAGGCTGTGTAAAGAGGCACCTGAAACAATCCAGTACATAACTGCAGGGTGTAAGATGCTGGCCGGGAAAGCATACATGGAGCGCCACAACCAAGTGGCTAGAATAGTATACAGGAACATGTGTGCAGAATATGGACTGGAAACCCCAAAGTCAGAATGGGAAACACCTCCGAAAGTGGTAGAGAATGAGAGAGCAAAGATCCTGTGGGACTTCCAGATACAGACTGACAGGACGGTAGTGGCAAACCAGTCATACATTGTAGTAGTACATAAAGAACAGAGGAAAGCTGTTGTGCTGGATGTGGCAGTACCAAGTAATGGCACCATCAAGAAGAAAGAACACGAGAAACTGGAGAAATACCAGGAACTCAGAGAAAAACTGGAGAAAGATTGGAAGGTGAAGGTGACTGTGGTGGCCATGGTAATTGGAGCACTCTGGGCTGTAACCCCCAAACTGGAGGAGTGGCTACAGCAGATCCCTGGAAAGACCTCAGAAATTTTAGTCCAGTAAAACGCAGTGCTAGAAACAGCTAAGATGCTGTGTAGGACCTTCAAGCTCCCAGGCTTCTGGTAGAGGACCCAAGCTTGGGAAAAGCCACTCGCAGAGGGTGAGAAGAGAATTATTAATGTTATATCACTATGTTTGTGTCAGTGTTTGATGCCAACTGTTGTGCATGATTGTATAGTAAAAGAAACAAACAAACAAAAAAAGCAAAAGATAACAACTGGCCTAATATAAGACCTAAAATACAACTTATTTAGGATACAGTGAAAAAGATTAAAGCATAAATAATCTAGCTAACGTTGTGGTTGCAACAAACAAAATGCATGCTAAATGAGAGTGAAAAGCATTTTTTTGAGTGGGTGTGAACATTTGAATGAAGGAAAATGCACATCTGCACCTCTTGCAGCTTTCTGGTCCAACTGCCGAGACAAATCTGCAGCATAAGCTGACTTGACCAAAAGTTTCCTAAAGTAGGTCAACCTTTTCTCTAATTGCTCACAGCCTTAGTCCATTTTTACTTGAAAAATACAAATGATATCAGTGGTTTTTATGCAGGTAACTTAAAATTTGTCAAATAGTTAACCGGAGGCAGCATTAAAGTTTCCTTGTGGGATGGTGCAGAAGACAGCATTGCTGCACTGCTGCACATGAGACACAGAGCATCCCTGTGGGAGATGTGAGACCATCTGCCCCTCTGCAGGTGATTGTCCCCAGATAGAGGATGGAGTTAAGCTGAGACAGCGAAAGAGAGCTGCAGGGTACACTGGCCTGCTATGAAGCTGCTGCTGCAAAAGGAATAGTTTGCCCATAATTAGTCAAATTACAACCCTGATTTTCTCAGATCCACTGATATTTCTTAGCAGTCGAGGACACACTAAAGACCTCCTCATGTGCCATGACACCACAGATCTGTGACTGACTTGCTGTTTATCCTTTGCTCACACAGGTGACCTACTTACTGTTTCTGGCAGAAGTAGTTATTTATTTGCTTTTCTACTAAAGCTGTTACCACGTGATTCCACAAGGGGACACACTGCTGTGTCCAAAGATCTTTAGAGTCCTGCTCCCATAATCTTTTAATTATGACTATGCTGTTTTTGCTAAAATAAAAAAAAAAACTGTATCATTTTCTTGGACATAGTTTTTGCAGAGCGGCAGGAATTCATCCGAAATTTGCCTCTGAGTTTTGTGTCACAGTTGGGCTAGGAAGAAACCCAGATGCAGGAAAGAGTCACAAGCGTACAGTATTAGAGGCAAAGTCCAAGGGGTTTAATTCACAAAACCCATAAGCAAATAAGAACATAGGGCTCAGAAAACTAGCCAGGACACAAAACGAGCATACACTGAGGGCTTCAACAGAGTTCCTTAAGTACACAGAACTTACTGAAGTGAGGGCAGCTTTGACTGCCTGCAGGATCCACAGGAGAATGGGCGGAGTCAGAGCAGCTCGCACAGAAGCAAAAAAAAAAACATAACACAAAGAAGCAGAACATGGCAGTGGGACTGTTGACACGGAGTATGTCTACCCTTACTTCCCATCATCCCTTTCTTTACACTCTCTCATGCTAGACTGCATTCTTTCAAAACTATGGGTGCAACAGATCACAGATGATCTATACAGATCATTTGCCACGGTTTGACAGACACTTGTTCCCTCCTCCCAACGCGCAACGTTCAGAACTATTGTGGGTTTGTATTGAACACAATTTAGACGCAGCTGCGTCGAAATGGTTGTTTTCAGCCACAGTGGCTGGTGAAAGACGCTGCTGCGTACGTTCCAGGTGAGAGGGGAGCATATAGCAGCACGGGAGACATAATTAAAGAAATTACAGTTGTAAATTCTGACATCCCCTGCTTCTACTCTTACTTTTTTTTTTTTTTAATGCAATGATAATGTACTTTGTTTATGTGGGCATCTAGATTATTTTATATAAAAAAGAATATCTTGAATTCAAAGATGTCATTAATGTTTTGCTTTTATAAATAGGCCTTAATGAGCAAATGTTTTGATGTGATATATATTTGTGAGTGTGTGTTTGATTTGAAATACTTTATATATGGTTTATTAAATATATGTTTTGAAGCCTTTCAAAACATATACTGCAGGTTTTTATCGTAGTTTGTCCTGTTTTTTTTTCTCCTTTTTACTGATCTGAAAATGATCCGAACCATGAGTTTTGTGATCCACTGCACCCCTACTCAAAACCTTAAGCCAACATTAGAGGTACAACAAAAAGGTTTTGAGCCAGATGAGAAAAACTACATAGATCTACACTATATTACCAAAAGTTTTGGCTCACCCATCCAAACGATCAGAATCAGGTGTCCCAATCACTTGGCCAGGCCACAGGTGGATAAAATCAAGCCCTCTGGCGTACAAACTGTTTCCACAAACATTTGTGAAAGAATGGGCCAATCTCAGGAGCTCAATGAATTCCAGCGAAGAACTGTCATAGGATGCCATCTGTGCAACAAGTCCAGTTGTGAAATGTCCTCGCTCCTAAATATTCTACAGTCAACTGTCAGCTCTATCATAGCAAAATAGAAGAGTTTGGAATCAACACCAATTCAGCCACAAAGTGGTAGACCACATAAACTGACGCAGAGGGCTCAGCTGATGCTGAAGCGCAAAGTGCAAATAGGTCGCAGACTTTCTGCACAGTCAATTGCTGCAGAGCTCCAAACTTCATGTGACCTTCAGATTAGCCCAAGTAAAGTACACAGAGAGCTTCATGGAATGGGTTTCCAAGGCCAGCTGCATCCAAGCCACACATCACCGTGCAATGCAAAGCATCAGATGAGGTGGTGTAAAGCCCGCCTCCACTGGACTCTAGAGCAGCGGAGACGCCTTCTCTGGAGTGATGAATGAGTCTGGGTTTGGAGGTTACCAGGAGAACAGTCCATTTCGGACAGAGTTGTGCCAAGTGTGAAATTTGGTGGAGGAGGAATAATGGTGTGGGATTGCTTTTCAGGAATTGGGTTTGACCCCTTAGTTTCTCTGAAAGAAACTCTGAATGCTTCAAGAGACCAAAACATTTTGGACAATTCCAGGCTCCCCACCTTGTGGGAACAGTTTGGAGCGGCTCCTTCCTCTTCCAACATGACTGTGCACTAGTGCAAAAAGCAAGATCCATAAAGATATGGATGATAGAGTCTGGTGTGGATAAACTGGACTTTTCTGCAAAGAGTCCTGATCTGAATCCGACAGAATACCTTTGGGATGAATTACAGCAGAATATGAGAGCCAGAACTTCTCCACCAACATCAGTGTGTGACCTCACCAAAGCGCTTTTGGAAGTCTGGTCCAAAATTCCTATAAACACACTCCTCAACCTTGTGGACAGCCTTCCAGAAGAGTTGACGCTGTAATAGCTGGGAAAGGTGGACCTACATCATATCAAACTCTATGGCATGGGAATGGGATAGCACTTCAGTTTATATGTGAGTCAAGGCAAGTGAGTAAATACATTTGGTAAATTTGGTTACTATTAAGTGACTCTCTGTGACTCCTTCCTGAAATGGCAGCTGTCCAACTAATCTATTTAGATGATTTAATCTAACTTTTTTTTAATAAATAACATCAGCCAACACAAACTGTCAGCCTGGTAAACTGATTACCAGGATGACACATCTGGGAGTAGTTCATAGTGAAACAAATGTGAAACTCTGGGAAGAACGTCCAAACTTTGCTTAGAGAACAGTTAACCATTTGTTTCTGCAATTCCTCCATATTTTGATTATTGGAAATGAAGTGTTGGTTTTGGACTCTATGGAGATTTGGAAATATTGTTTCTGGCTGGGCTTTAATCAGCTGATGCTTGTTTGGCTGGAGTCCGTCATTGAGGTAGGAGACATTGAGTTTGGTTTTTAATAGCAGACTTCCTCCTCATCGGATTTTGTGCATAGTGGAACAGCTCAGAATGCTACAAAGATGCAGTATTAGCTCCTGTCACACTGTCTCGCTGAGCTGCAAAGGGATGCATGAAATCATTCAAATCAGCTTAGTTTGTGGGCTGATGGAGACAAACAGTCCTTATAAAGTAAAAGACTTTCTGTATGCTTGATCAAATCTTTGCAAATTTGTGTGACAAGAAAAGGCTCTGTGTCTACCATTAGTGCAACAGCAAGTGGTGCTTCTTCTACCTTCCTTTAAACTTGCAGCAGTCCATTGTCTGTTATGGCAACTTAATTGGTTCGCACAAGTATTTGAAAATGGTAAACGGCATAACTCAGTACTTATGTAATGCTTTATTCCTTACTTGAAGGCCCAAAGTGCTATACAGTCACATTCCAATTCAAGAGAAATGTGTGTCAAGAGAAATCTCACTTTACTTTGTCCAGCTCAATCAGCCATTTTCGTAATACAATGAGGTGGGCGGACCAAACGTCCGGTAATGTCCTACTTCAGGCTTCATTCTTATCTTTTAAAAATCTCCTCTGTAACATCGGAGATCATCTATCCATCACATATGTGTTCACGTTCCTGACAATAAAGAGAGAAAAACTCTAAATTCAAGTTTGCAGGAAAAATAAACATTTATTTCAGAACTCATGGAAGTTGGAGGATTTTGAAAGTCCAGGTTCCAGCACAGCCCCCTGATGCAGAACAAAAAGCATGAGTCCCCACTAACACTAAAGCAACATAACCAACAGGCTCATTGTGGTAATGCATATCAAAGGTTAGAGGGAAAACATTTGAACATCCACTTTTTTTTTTTTTTTATACTATTATTACTTTAAATGTTATGTTGGCAAACTGGATTCGACAATGGCTTGTCTTTTCATTTCTCACCCTTCCCCTGTGGAAAGCTCTCAAACCCATTTCTCTATTAAAAGTATTACTCCATTAGCTAAAAGCATGTTTTTCTCCACTTGTTAGAATCTGTTGTGCTCTATTTGTCGATTAATAACTCCAATCCATCAACAGCAGCTTAATACTAATATGATAGCCTTTAAAAAAACACACATTTCTGAATACAAGCAATTCTTTTTCCAAGAAGAAAGCATCGAGTAATGTCTTGATTGCATTACGCTATATGGAGATGACTGTATTTGATAAAAGGACACGAATCCACAAAACTACAAAGCAAATGCATATCATCCTTTGAGGGAAACATCTGTGAATCATTATGCAAACTTGGACTAAATCTTTAGAGTTGGATTCATTAAGGAGTATTGTTAGTTTCAGTGGCTGAGCCCTTATTGTCATGCATTTAGGAAATGAGGCAAATAGAAAAGGCATAAGAGCCCAATCAATAGCTCTTTTCATTTTGCCTTAATGGCCCTGTCTTTTTTTCTTTTTTTCCCTTGTGGTCTAAAGGGAACACAGGGGAGGTTGGTGTTACAACCATATAATGCAATTTCTCTCACAGAGAAAACATAATAATGCCTCCTATCCCCTTTCTGCATATTTCTATAACATTCTGCAAAATTGAGTATGGATTTAACATCAAAAGGTTACATGAATTTTTCAAATGAGATATTAAAGTCAATATTTCAAGCCGAGGATATTTCAATTCAGGGGCTTTATGCGATAGAGGCTTTGAGCTAAGAGGAGTTGGCCTGCAGGCACGACTACACTTGTGCCGCAAAATTAACTTGCTGGGAAAAAGTCGAAGTGAGGGATTTTGATATCAAACATGACAGGAAATACAGAGATGCTCCACACCCTCCCCTTTAATAGGACAGTTGGCTAAAACGAAAATCAGTGTGCTGACAGATCAGCACAGCTGCTCATGTTTGGTTTACGTTCTTTGTGAATAATCTTCTTTAATTAAAATATCCAACACATACTTCATGATAGAAAAAAATGACTGCTGAACTGCAAAACATCACCATCATGATTTAGTTTTAAAATGCAGATGTAAATATTCCCCAATAATCCAAAAGGGCACAAGGCTGCATTAGAAGGAGCTCAGAAGTCCTCAGAAGTAGTTCTATCTCTACCTCACCTACACATTTATGTGTTTCTCTTTCATTTTGAACCATTTTCATTTAATTACACAATGATCAGTAACAACTTATGGACACTTGGTCAGAACAATAGCAAAAGTCTTTCCATTTAAATATTGCAAATTCTAAAAATAAATGTTAATCTAAAGGATTAAGAAAAAAATCAATTAAACTATTAAAAAAAAACACTGAACTTCAAAAAAATTAAATACCCACTCCAATTAAAATGTGTTTTTAACATGTTCTTGTGACTTTTTTCTTATAATGAAGGACATAAGTATAGAAAATCAAGCTAAAATTGCATTTCTGAGTATTTCTTTTTATAAATTTGTGTAAATCGGTAGCAGACAAAGAAATGCTACTGGCTGCCTGCAAGGTCCCTATTCTGCTTCGTTCTGATGCATCCACTGGCAGACAAACAGATCCATGTCCATCTTTGTTTGTCTCGTCTGAGCTGGAATCTGGATCAAAACCGTATGGATGGATAGCTCCAATATTGCTCTCTATTTTTGTTGCTCTGGTAATGTCAGGTTGGGGTCGTGATGGACTGTAATCTGGCAGACGAGCGAGCAAACAGATGGATGATGGGAAATTAGGGTAGGCTCACTCTGTGCCAACAGCAACACCCACAACTCAGAGGTGAATTTTTAATGAACTTCTGCCACTCTGCAGAAACTGTGTTGGAAAAAGACAGGTTTTGGCTAAAAACTGCATAATCATAATTAAAAGTCCACTGGGAAAAAAGATGACTGGAGTGGGACTTTGAAGGGTTTTGTGCTACTAAACCTTAATTATCTGTGAAATGAAGAAACTGAAATGCAGTATTTGTGACTTCTTCTCCTTTAATAATAAAAGACACGGTCAATAAAGTGTGACTTCTGTAACAAATGTTGTCATTAAAGCTCTACTTTACAAAGAGAGAATCACAGACAGCCAGACAAGTCTACCAATGAAGACACCAGTCCTCTTTCAGTGTCAGGTAAAATGGTCAACTTTGGGGTAAAGCTAAACAAACAAGCATGAATTCTAATTTCAAAAATCTTTTCTCTCCTGGGGTCAGAGTTGATCTTTTTGTCAGTCTTGCACTGTAAGTTCCACCTCCTTCCCTATACTAAGGGGCTAGGGTTTTTCTGGATTGTTCATTCATTCATTCATTTTCCAATCCGCTTTATCCCTTTCGGGGTCACGGGGTTGCCGGAGCCTAACCTACTCATGGGTGAAGGCAGGGGACACCCCTGGACTGGTCGCCAGTCTGTTGCAGGGGCCACAATCACACCCATACACACTCACATTCACATTCACACCTACGGACAATTTAGAGTAGCCAATTAACCTATGAAGCATGTTTTTGGACGGTGGGAGGAAGCCGGAGTCCCCGGAGAAAACCCACGCATGCAGGGGGAGAACATGCAAACTCCACACAGAAAGGTCCCCCAGCCAGGACTTGAACCGGGAACCTTTCTGGATTGTTTCTGGCTGAAAAAAGCTCTAACAGTGAATGGAGAACTCAAAAACAGACTTTGTCCATCTCTTCATAGAGCCAGACACAGGCACTGACAGAGTGTAGCTCTGTCAGCTAATATTATTGTTGGTGTTACTAGTGTCTTTTCTTTTTCCTCAGAAGCAATAGCACTTTTGTTGCGCATGCTTCATGTTTTGATTATTCTTACATTTTTATTTATTTATCTTTTTCACTAACATGGTTTGTCTGAACATATCATTTGTGATTATGTTTTATGCGTACACCTGCGGTTATTTTTATCATATAAAGAACTTATTTATTTGCATAGAAACACACTTCATTTACTGACTGTCAAAAGTAAATTCAAAAGACTAAAAATCTAAGTAAATCTGGTAATGCCTTCCTAATTAAAGTAAATGAACTTAAATGAACTTATTTTACTTGATATACGACATAGACATATCTAGACTATAGTAACTTTTCACATGGATAAAAGAATTTATCTTAAGTGCAGTCAGATTTAATTGCTGTGAACAATTGTTTGGTTTTTTTTTATTTATCTTTTTCTTTCATCTGTTGACTTTTTAAAGTGAAAATATCCATATTTGCCAGGTGTTTAAGTTAATCTATATCAGTGAAATGTGCCGTCCTGGGTCAATGTGTTCTTTTTAAAGTAAAATAAGTTAAAATTATATAAACTTTGATAAACATGTCGTGAGTAAAATGTAGAGTTTTGCTCTGAAACAAATGTGAAATTACAAAACAACGTGACTGGTATCAGTATGGAGATAATTGGATGATTACGTTACATGATCTCTGAAACCAAAGTGTAATCCAGAACCCATAATTGGGCTGCTGGAAGCTGTAATACAACAGCTTTCATGCAAGTGCTCTTCACTGTAACACCAACAGAACCAGAGCTGACTGATTTAATGACTTGTTATAGATCAGACCACTGCTGCGTGAGAAGCCATGAATTAATCTTGTTGAGCAAAGCAGAATCACTTCTCTGTTCTCCATACTAACAGCTGGAATTCCAATATGGCTTTAAGAGGCTAATTAAGAAACAAGAGCTGATTCTAGCAAGAAGCTATTCAATTAAAGTTTTGCCTGGTCTTCGGCTGCAGGGTATTCTTGAGGGAGCGGGTCGTGGGGTGCCCCTCTTCCCAAAAATCCTCCACGCCTCATCCTTCATCTGCGCCTGCTCGTCATGTCCCGTCACCAGCACAGTTACACCTGAACACTCTGCTGCTGCCAAACACCTGGCTCCATCTCCCTCTGTCCAAATGAAAAATAAGCATAATCTGCCTTTCTGAGTATCCAGCAAATGAGGGATTTCATGACAAATTGGGTGGAGGTTTATTATGCAGAGGGGAAGGCAGAACAGAGGCCATAAAATGCTGAAAGAAAGGGGGAGCAGTTCAGAAAGACAGAAAATGGGCCAATGAGTTGTACAATTTTCTTTCAGCTGGAAGCTAATGTGTTGATGTTAAAAGTCTTCCCTGTGTTTTTGTCAGAAAATGAAGGAGATGAAGCATTCTGAGTTTTCTTCCCAATGGATCAAATTAGAAAAGTGTTGTTAGCTCATTAATGCATTGTGGTTTGTATCCACAGCAAACATAGTGAGGAAGGAAGAAGAGGAGCACTACGGTGTGACACCAGCATCAGATTCACTTTGCAACAGCAAATCAACTGCCTCAGTAGTTTGATGGATGATTTTCTTAAAACTTAATTAGTGTGAAGTTCACTTGGGATAAGTGGGCATTCAATAAATGTCTCTCTGTTGAGCAGTAGTGGCATTCAAAAACATTTCAGATGGCATGAAACTGAGAGCAGACAATGAAGCAGCACAGAGAGCAGACACAAGGGCGATCGGATCATCGGGAGCTGCGGTTTTTGATAGAGATGTGAATCTCTGGGTTTCTGTTCCCCCAAACATCATCCCCACTCACACACTGTTTATTCAGTTTTCTTTTTAGAAGCTCCCAGAGACAGAAATCTAAGTGATAGTTTAACCGTAAAAATCTCGTTTTTCAAAAAAATATATATAAAAAAATGGAAACCACAATGCCATAATCGTTTCTTCTTTGTGTGTGTCTGTCAGCAGACACAATGTGTAGAGCTGAAGTAAATAGATTTCAAAAAGAAATTCTGAAAAGCAAAGCAGAAAAGCAAAGCAGCAGCATTTACCTTGAGATATCAATGATTTTAACTGACAATTTTTCTCATAGGAAAGAATATTTAACATTTTATTGCATCAGTAAAACTTGCATTGTGATGTTTTTCATGAAAACACAATCTATGTTTTTTTTATTTATTTTTTGGTTGTTTTTTTATCAGGGTAAATTTAGTTATTAGTTAGTTAAAACACAAACTAGACTGAGAAACAAAGAATTTTGGTATTTGGAAGAAATCACTGTCCTGATGTTGCTTACAGCTCATGTCAGACTGAAGTCTACTGTGTTTAAATGTTTTATTCCCATTTGGAAGGCAGTTCTTTGTTATATAAGTCTTGTTGTGTAGCTGCTGTCATTCTGCCACTTTGCTGCGTGTGTGAAATAACCTGAACTGGAAGATGTTGGTGTTTCTCAGTTACACCTGCAGAGGTGGTGACAGAGCTGGTTCAGACGCAGTGGGGGGTATTTGTACAGCTAAAACATTTGATTGACTCTGCACAGACAGATGATGGATGTGATGATGTTCTGGGGTCAAATACTGATGATAGTCACCGACCAGAATTTCTTTTAAAAAATTGATTTATGTCAACACTGCTCAGTGTAAAGCTTAACTGTGGGAGAGTTTTTTTTTTTTTTAATTTTCTTTTCAAAATAAAGTTCAGTTTGAACAACAGTTGTTTTTGTTTTTTTACATTTATTTATCTTCACTTTGCAGTTGATCCGATTCATAAACACCCTGAAAAAAATGTTTTACAAACTAAACATGACAGAATACCACATGTTCCATGTGCCCTTGTGTTTGCGACTGCTGTGTTGCAAGATAAGGTGCGAGCCATCAGAGCTTGATACAAAAAGCTGCAGTTAACAGATCAATAAAGCACCTGAACAAGGTTTTCACAGCTCCTCATCCGACTTCTTTTTTTTTTTTTTTTTGCCCTGAACAAGTAGAGTCTCATGTTTCTGACGCCTTGGGTCTGCACACATTTCAGGCTTGTGGTTTGTGGCTCAACCAAGCCCTAATGTTAACTACACACCGCCTCTTGCTGTGCTCATCATCATGAGGCAGACGACACACAGCAGTGGAATGCAAACACAAGCATAAAGCATAATCTCAGTCATTGTGTTTGTAACAGTTTTCTGCTCAACATCTCACAATTTTTTGGGTCTCAGAAGTCACAACCATTTTGATTGTAGGTGATGAGCAGTCCTTCCTCATGGGTGCTGTGTGAACTGACATCAGAATGGAGGCAGAGAAAAGGCGGACCGTATTTGTTTTTGCTTTTTGTGTGTGTATTGTCTGCATGAAAGCAGCTTCTGCAGGCTGCTTGATTTACACAGAACCAGTCATACTACAGCTAAATGTAAAAAGTATTAGAGTTTTACTAAGGGTAATGTCGGTAACCACACTTGTATACAAGTAAACATTTTTTATTATGAAAATGAATGATGAAAAGCATACCATCACGGGTGATGCCATGACATATACGTTGTGAATCTCAGAAAAGGCTTAATTTAAAATATTGTGTTTTATCATCCAATGATTGACTATTGAAATAAATGACCCAAAAAAAAATGTACTGATGTAGCTGTATAAAGTACACACACGGACACCAATGACTCCAAGTTTCATCTTCAGGACATAGTGGATTCTTAAATAGTTTTGTTCGTACTGTTGTTTTAACTTTGGGATATCTGTCATGTTATATTTGCAGAAACAAAAAAAAAATTGGCGTCAGAATGGCTTTACAATCCAGAACGCTAGATAGTCCAGCTCTATGTAGTCTTTTTAGTAGTTAAAGAGTAGTGAGGGAATTCGGACACAATAGACACTCTCGGTTTTTCCAACATAGACGAACTATGTCTGAACAGATTACCATACTGGGGATTTTATAACACAATGCTTTATTTAAAGCAGGGGTCTGCAACCTAGGGCCCACGTGCCACAGTTGGCCCGCGGAGGGAAAGACAGTGGCGCTCCAGCCACAGGGCAGGGGAGTGGGCCCTGTTGCTGTCTGTTTCAGGTGGGCGCTGTGGTGCTGTTCTGTGGCTGATCTGCTGGTTCACCAAATATCGCTTTGTCACAGCAAAGCCAAGCCTTACACCTCTTTTACAATTCTAGTAATTTATTCTTGCCTGTATGAATTGTGTGTGTGTGTGTGTGTGTGTGGGGGGGGTGTTAGGGGTAATGAGTTACAAAGTAACAAATTACTGTAATGTAATTACTTTTGTCAATGACAGAGTAACATAACAAATTGCAGTTCAAATTTTGCTAAGTCTCTGACATTTTCTCTTGAATAGATGAAATGAAACAAAGATTAATTTTAAAAAACGGAGCAACTGGCGCATATACGCATGCATGTGCGCGCAGAGTTGGGGATCGATCAAAGTACATCATGGCCTCATTGCTGCACTCACAGTGCTTTCCAAACTGGCTCTAGGATGAGACAAAAAGAGACGCTGCTAAGAGTCCTTCCAAATGTGCAGTGAGACGCAGGTGAGCAGCAGAGCAGAGATCCGCCCTGTGGACTGATGTGTCGGTCACGAATGAAACGACTCTGAAGCCGATCTTTGGTGTGATCAGCAAGAGCCAGCTCCTTCTGGGAGCTGTTTCTCTATATTAATTCAAAATGTCTTACTTTATTTTTCTTTCCAAACTGTACAAGACTAGTGGTCAATATGAGTTTACTCTTAATTTGCTCCGTGGGAGCGGGGATGGGAGGTGTATAGGTCGGTAGACTCAGAGATAGAGAGACTGGTGCAACTCATTGTAATGGATTACATAAAGTCAGCCAAAATGAACATGGAGACATTTAATAGGTCTTTGTGTTTTTAAAAGACTGGCTTAGTTTCAGATTTGATAGAGATGAATATAAAGATAAATATTACATAACAGTATTTTCCACATCTGACTTAGAGCAGAGGCATAGATCACACACTGTATATTGTAACTTATTTTTGTGTCATTTTTCAGGTTATGTCTTGAACCATGTTCAGACCTTGCACAAGGTTATTGCTTTAAAAATATAGTATTATTTTACTTTTATTGATTTACCTTTAACCACAAAAGTCCTATTGAGATGAAAAATCTGTTTTTCAAAGGAGCCCTGTTAAATGAAAGACAAGAGGATATGTTTTGTGCAAAGTTGTTTTTCCCTTGAGAATTTGTATACGAGTGGATAAAAGAAAAAGTAAAGTTACGAGTAATGAATTACCTTTTCAAAATAGGTAATGAGTAAAGTAATTTAATTACAACTTTGATCCAGTAACTAAGTAAAGTAATCAATTACTTTTTAGAAGCAAATTACCCAACACTGGGCAGACGGCGGTGGGGGGTCGGTTTTAGTTTTCTCTTTTTTGTTTTTTGTCTTTAACTGTAAACATAGCTGAGCTACAACATATGAAAAGTGCTTTTAAAAAATACAGATTGATTGATTGATAAGTTCAGTTTGTTGAATAATAACCAAACAAGCGCAGATTATACTCAGACTTTCTTTCTGTTCTGTCAATGAAATGTGAACAAGTTTTAAACTTAATATTACAGCTGATCACCACTCCATTAACTGGGGTGAAAATGAAGAATGACACTGTCCAGTTGCAGAAAATGTAAGTAACTATTATGAGCAAACTAACAAAAGAGTAAAAACATTTAACTGTAACTGCCATAAAAGCACCATCACATAATTATCTAGCTAGCTAACTGTTCAGGCATAATAAGCATAGACTATGCTTATTTTTCATATTAATAGTTGTGAAGTTTTTAGAAATATTGATGGTATTTTGTTCTGACATATTCAATCCTGTTGCTGTAGGTATGATATACCACAAATGCATTACATCGTGTTTTTTAAACAAACACAGTTGCAATGCTATTTCGACATTGGCCAATTTTCTTTGTGCAATATTGTTGTTAAAACACTTTTTTTAAGTCAATACTCGATGTGTTTAAAAAAAAAACTATTTTACCTGCTGTTTGTGAATTAGTTAACATTTCAGAAATGTTCGAAATGTTTTCTTTGTATTAAAGTTTACATTATAGTTAGATGTGGCTGGATAGCTCAGTTGGCTGGCTGTAGGACCTGGGTTCGGTTCCCAGGGCGGCAATGAGCTAAAATCCAGTGAGGGTCCTTTGACAAGATTCTTCACGTCGATTCCTAACTAGATCTGCCTTAAATATACAGGGTTATGTCAGTAAGGGCGTAAAACTCTCTGCCTATCCACATGTGCCAATCAGTGAAAGCTGATTCACTGTGGCGATCCCCTGGCGGGACAAGACGAAGGGTGAATGTCAACAGAGTTTGCATTATAGTTGGTGATGGAACAGTTGTTAAGAAGAACATTTTGAATTGGCACATCATGATTCATCATGATTGTTGCTGACCCCTAATTTAGAGCATTCTTCGTTTGTTTTACTTTGAGGGAGCTTTACACTTCTGAAACCCAAGTTATATCTACTAGAACCCCACCTTCTTCCCCAGAAACCATAAAAAAGACCAGGTTTCTTTTTTAGCTTGGGGTTCTTGGTCTGTATATTAGAGGGAGAGACTGTAAAGGGAGGAGAAATTACTCTGCGCCAACAGTCTCGTCTGCAAATGAAAGGAACATTTTTAATGAACTCTTGCCGCTCTGCAGTCTCTATGTTCTAGAAAACGACAGATTTTTCATTAAAAAATGGCATAATCATTATTAAAACACTAATGCTTTTACAATACATCAAAAGACTATCTGAGTGAGACTTTACCAGCAATGTGGAGAAATCACTCTTACCTGCTGCTTTTGGTTGTGTACCAGCTATAATGAATAAAACAATCTCTGAGTCAGTAGGTGTCAAAACAAAAACGTAAGAAAAACAAGAGTGCATGATGTCAAGGAGAGCATGTTGAATGTACAGAGAGCTGCAACTTAACTTTACGTCAGAGACGAACACATATTCACTTAAAGGGGGATGAGGGACAAACAAGCAAACAAGTTGAAAAAGGTTCCGATGATGAAATGAGGCATTTTCAAAGAATTGCTGACATCTAAAAGGCATTTGTGTTTGCATACCATAAACTTTCATCTGCAGGGATGTGAAGAAAGTCTGCACCACAGGAATCGTTTAATATTTAATATATTAGAAACACTAGCTATGGCTAATTAGAATTTGCACATTTACAAATCAACTCTGATAGCAAAACAAATTATGAAATATAACGGCGCTCTGTGGATTTCCAAGTGGGAACCAGATGATAGACAAAGCAAATGGAGTATTACTAACAACATACTGTCAGAACACATCACACTGCTAATCCAGTTAGAGGTGGGGGGGCAGAAACGTAGCTTTAAAATATTGATAGGCTATTCTATAAAAGCTTTTTCTTCTTCTTTTTATTAAGAGTATATTCAATGTAACACTTGCTTATTGCTCATGGGTCATTAGCCTCTCATCCTCCGCCGCTCTGCCAGTTTGCTTTGAAATAAAAGGCTTGTGATTAGATGAATACGTTTGTTCTGCTGCTCCATTAGACGAGGTCTGCATGCCTGGAGTTTCATTGTTTATAATATTGGTACAAAGACAGGGAGTGTGTAAACAGTTGTTGGATTCATTATTAGATTACTTCCTGGTGCTATGGCTTTTGGTAAAAGCCGCAGAGTTCTTGTAAGGGGACTGGACGTGCACTCAGGGGAGTAACATTCATCAAATGATGAAGGCGGAGGCCGAGGCACAGTCAAACCTAAATAGTTATAAAGTAGATGCCATGCAAAATCAGCATCAATAAAAGTCAAAGGAATGTGGTTTTGCAGGGAGTGGATTGCAGCTTTTTTGCATGTCAGTAACAGACTTTTATACAGAGGCCCAGAGAGATCAACTCCCTGCAAACAATAAATAATAGTAATAATAATAACTATAATAAATAAATGCAGGTTAGAAAATAGATTATTTTGGCAAGTTCAAGTGTGCTGCAAGAACACTGAACTGCTAATTAATAAAAAGCACCTGCAGCAATCTGACAACACCTGCTCTGCCAGCAATGAAAAGTGCACAATGGTTAAGGGGAAAGATGAGGGGAAACCTGTCTATCTCTCAAAAATGGCTACTAATTAAAAACTGTTGCACTGAGACGGTTTTTACAAAGGTTAACAATTCAATTAAAGAAAATGTGTGAAAGATTTGTGAAAGTTGATTCTGATTTGTTAAAATGTTACTTTTTTACTTTTCTCACTAATAAACTTCTATTGTTACATTTATCTCACTGTTTTCCCTTGAGTTACTGCTGGCATGATTAATTCTGCCTGGGGGAGGAAACATTCAATTGTAAATGCTGGCTATGCTGAAAAAGTGAAGAAAATATTCACAGATGGAAGCACATCATGCACTTTCTAAAATAAAATATTAAATAGTACAAGTAGGTGCTTCACTGTCTGAGCAAAAGCTTTTCTTTATCTTCTTAAGTTTTGATTGGAATAGGAGACTTTGAATCTGATTTCTTAAAAGAACAGAACTATGTGTGAAGGATTGTCTGGAGGTGCCGTCTCAAGAAAGACAAAAGGTGAATGCATGAAAACTGAGGCCGAACACTGTTGGTAATCACGCCTGATTGGGATTCAAAATGACTCCTTATGAGTAAAAGGTTTAGTCTAAGCGTCTACCTTCCATAATTGTCAGAAAATTAGATGACATTTTAGAGAAAAAGTTGCTCACAGTAAAATTACGAGTAATAAATTGTTTATGCAAAAGTTTGCTAAATGCTCTCACAGTTCTTAATCTTTAGCTTTTTCAAAATCTGTTACATTTTTTCACTGAAGGCTTCTGTGGAAACCTTTGACCCCGTTGACAACAGGGGGTCATCCAATGCCCTTTAAAAAGAAAAATGTGTTATGACACTGTCAGCCTTAATTTGGGACCCTGCAACAATGCCAGGATGATAGATCAGTGGGGGTAAAGCAAGCATTAAAACCAGAGGTCGAAACCATTAAAACATAACAAGAATCCATTATTAAAGCAACTTATCAACTCAGAGTCCTACTCTAATATTCACTCAACCAAACTCTGTGTGTTCGTTCAACCATTTACAAATAGTTTGGTCTGTACAACTAACAAATTCATTTTTAATGATGTAAAGATTGGCAGGAAGTTCTAAGTACAGTAAATGTCTTAGTTTTTTAAAGTTTTCATGTCTGTCCTGTCACTTTTAGCCATTGAGACTCATACTTCTGCATAACTTGCATTCTTCATTAAAAAAGTAGACCACATCAGTCCAGTTCTTAGGTCTTTACACTGACTGTTTGTCTGCCAGAGGAAAGACTTAAAAGTTCTGGAGCTGGTCTATAATGCTTTGACTAGTTTTGCATCAAAACACCTGATTGACCTCTTGACCCATATGTACCAGCCAGACCTCTCCGGTCATCTGGATCCGGTCTTTTGTAAGTTCCATTGATTGTAAATGAGAACTGGACTGAGTGACACCCCCCCCACACACACATTCCAATCAGCAAGTACCCGCTGGTCCCAAGAAGCCAAAATCCCATAGACTTCAATAGAGAAATAAACAGCTACAGTAGCAACTGTACTGACTTGATTTAACTGGAGCCATAAGTAAACCACTTTCTATGGTGATGTCACACACACTCAGTCCAGTTCTCAAATACAGTCTGCGGCTCTTCAAGTCCAAACCAAACATGTTGAAGCTATATTCAGCTTCTATGCTCCACAGACTCCCAGAAAGTCTTACATAAGCCGAAACCCATCTCTTCTCAGCTGCATTTGATTTGTTTTCATTCAAACTTTTACATCCGGACTGTTACTTTGAGCTTACTTTAAATTCTGTTCTTTTTAACGTTCTTTAAATTGTATTTTAATGATCATACCATTAATATATATTTTTTTATGTTAATTGCATCATTGTTATGTAAAGCTCATTGAATTGTCTTTGGACACAAAGTGTGCTATCCAAATAAACTTGCCTTTGCATGCTGATTGGTTGTTTGGCTTGTTCAGCCTGTGTTTTTCTTCAGGACCAGCACTGCTCCAGAACTGTCCAGACATTTCTGCGGTGGCAGAAAAATTTTCTTTGACCAAAGGTTTATGCAACAGTGTTTATGGACAGCTGCTTGAGCTCAGCATCTGTTTCCAGCAGCTGGACTCCAGTTGTGTACAGTCACGCCGTCATGCACAAATGATATGCTTTCCATAGAGGATTGTTTTCTGTCTTCTCATGTTATAGTTATTGTCAGGTTGTCTTGAGTCTGAAAATATTTCAAACACTAAAAATCCTCAACTGAAGCAACAATAATCGAGCATCAAATCCCATGGATCACCAGTTGTTGGAGATCTTTATGTTGAAGTTTACTTAGACTCAATCCTCAAATGAAGTTTGTTAAGAGTTCGTAATTTTAAAAATAAATGTTCCTTTAACCTCACAAGTTCTTGATTCCTGCTGGTGTCTTTCATCATTGGCATTTGCTTTAAAACACTCACATTCTACAGATCAACAAACAAAACCCGCTGACACTTCATTTAAAAGCAATGATTAGGATAGTTCCACTAAAACAGGATATTGTTTTCTTTCAGGTGTCTGCAGGTGATCTGACGCGTCGTGAAACCAGATCCATCTGGATGTGAGGTATAGTGTGACAGAAACATGAACCACAGTGCGAATCATAGCAAGGACTTCTGGGAACGAAGGCGAGGGAGCAGTGTGTCTGCGCTCAGAAACACTGCCAACAAAGTCTGAATCAAGTCAAGATCCTCATTTCCTTTAAGTTTTGTCAAAAACTGCAGCAGAAAAATGAATGAATGATTAATAACAGGTTTAAGAATTACTGCATATATTGCATTTCAAACAGGGATCTTTAATTTAAGTAAAACTGAAGTCATTGTAAATATGCATGATTTTAAATATTTACGTCTGAATATTCTCCACTTAAAGACTGGCTCAGAGATGATGCTCAAACATTCTCTTGCTGAATCTGAAGGGTGACTTTTAATTCATTATTCCAGACTTGCTGTACGCTCTGAATCACAGCAGAAGTCTGGAGCAAAACTCTCATAGCCAGCTCGTCTCTGCAGACGAGAACAAAATCCTTTTATAAAGCAACTTCAAACTTTACGTCTTCAGAGCTTGACATTGCCTTAACTGGCGAGTTCAAATGTTGAATTTTAATGGCATTACGGCAGTTGGAGTTCATTCCATTGCAAAAATGTATGCTAAATGGTGAAAAATAAGTTATGTACATGAAATGAGCCAAACCATGGTCACAATCTGCCTGCAAAACAACAGACTCTAACAAGAGGCTAATTAAAAGTCCCAAACTGAGCACTAATTGACTTTTAAATGTCAGGAGTGTATTGCCAACTGTATTTTCAGCTGTTGCTTTTGCCCTTATTTCACCACACTGCAAGTCTCTGCTGGGTCTACATTGTGTTAATGTGCAGCAGGAAGACAGAGTGAACTTATTACAAGCCTTCCTTGATACATCCAACTTCCTCTTAAAGACCCGCTCTAACCAAAATGGTTTTATTAACGTGTTTTTGTAGCATTTTTCTCATGATGAGGAACACATAAAGAAAACTAAGCTAAAAATTGAATTTCTGAGTATTTCTTTAGTCAAATTGTTATTAATCTAGAGCAGATGACAAAATGCTGTTTGAAAAAGCTTGCAACTAGAATCGGTGTGACACAACATCCGTGTTCTGCTCCATTCTGATGCATCTACTGGCACACACACATAGATCCACGTTCGTCTTTGTTTTTCTCGTCTGAGGTGGAATCTGGATCACAACTGTATGGCAGGATAGCTCCAATATTGCTCACCATTTTTGTTGCACTCTAAATGTTAGGTGTGGGGTGTGATGGGCTCTAAGCAAGTGGGACACTTGTGGAGGGATATTGTAAAACAGTTCAGCCCACAACTCAGAGGAGAATTTCTAATGAACTCCAGCAGAAACTAGAAAGTAGTTTCCTGCAGCAACTACGTCCTAGAAAACAACACAGGTCTTTTGGTTTTGCTTAAAAACAGCATAATCATTATTAAAATACCACTGGGAACGCTTCTACAATAGATGAAAAATATTATCAGAGTGGGACTTTAAGAAAAAACATCAGCTGCTGCATTAGTGAGCAATTTTCAATCATCATCAGTCTAAAAATGAAACTGTTGTACCCATCCATCCTTCAGACAAAAGATTTGATATGCAATTTTTTAGAAGATCATTTTAAAAGAAGACAACAAATAAAAAATACAATTGTTAGCAATAGGGTACAGACATAAACAAATGTATGAGCATGAAAACAATAAACCTTTGTTGAACTTTATGAAAACCCTTCCAAATTCAAATCAATTGCTAACAAATCTTTTGCCATTACATGTACCTAAAAGATTATGTTTATGACCTCGTCATTCTAATTCATTTCATTCATTTCTTTAACTTTAATCTTTTTTTTAACAATTTTTTGATACAAAAATATCCCACAGGATTACCATTGAACAATGGTCATACAAAAACGTATTTAGCTGCAAATTTGAATCCTGCTGTGAAAAATATTAATACATTTGGGAATTGCTATAGAAAAGTATTGTGAAATGTGAATGCACATTTATGACGCACAAAACACAAACACAAATTTACAGTTTGATGTAGTTATAGCAAATATATGTATTATTTGTAATTTATTAAAACAGAAGTACAGAAGTGTGAGTCACTTTTGGAAAAAAAACACAATGTTTGTAATTGTTGTACAAATTGTTCCCAAACAATACTACACTTTGTAAAACAGGGATAAATAAAACTGTAGTATAATAATACAAAACAATGTTAAATGTCTTAGCATTTACAAAATAACTCTTGCAATTTCAATGCATTTAATGATTTTGTCTAATTTGCATCAAAGTTTTCATTCACTCCAGACACACAGGGAACATGTGGAACAGTGTACAGTAGCAAGATTATCCATGTAAAAACTAAATGTGGGGGCTGTATTGTGGTGTGGTGTATTGTGGTTAGCCCTCTCACCTCAGTGTTTCCATTGAAAAAAAAAGATTAGAAAGGATCTACAGTATATTTCTGGAGGAGCCAACTCACTGCTTTCATTCTAGCTTCAATATTTGATATTAAAAATAAGCAGCATTAGTTAGTTTGTCTCTATCTGATGAGGTAGGCTACATTTTTCAGTCAGGTTTGAAGAAGAATTTTATGTGAAAGACCAATACAAAGTGGCACACACTTGTGAAGTGAAAGAAAATTATACAAGAGTTCAATTTTTTTTTTTTTTTTTTTTACAAATAAAAAACTGAAAAGTGCAGTGGACAAAGGTATTCAGCCCCCCTGAGTCAATATTTTGTGTAACCCCCTTTTGCTGCAATTCCAGCTGCAAGTCTTTTGGGGTTTGTCTCTACCAGCTTTGAACATCTACAGACTGAAATCTTTGTCCATTCTTCCTTCAAAACAATTCAAGCCGAGTCAGATTAGATGGAGAGCGTTTGTGAACAGCAGGTTTCAGATCTTTCCACAGATTCTGGATTGAATTTAGGTCTGGACTTTGATTGGACCATTCCAACACATGAATCTGTTTCATTTGAAGCCATTCCATTGTAGCTTTGACTTTATGTTTAGGGTGGTTGTCCTGTTGGAAGGTGAATCTCTGGCCCAGTCTCAAGTGTTGTTCAGACTTCAACAGGTTTTCCTCCAATATTGCTCTGCATTTTGCTCCATCCATCTTCCCATCAACTCTAACCAGATTCCCTGTCCCTGCTGAAGAGGAGCAGACCCAGAGCATGATGCTGCCACCACCATGTTTGACAGTGGGTATGGTGTGTTCAGAGTGATGTGCAGTGTTAGATTTCCACCACACATAGCGCTTTACATTTAGACCAAGAAGTTCCATTTTGGTCTCATCTGACCAGAATCTGACCACAAGTTTGCTGGGTCACTCACATGGTTTATGACAAACTGCAAACAGGACTTCTTGTGGTTTTCTTTTAACAATGGCTTTCTTCTTGCCACTCTTCCATAAAGTCCAGATGTGTTCAGTGCATGACTGATGGTTGTTCTATGGACAGATTCCTCCACCTGAGCTGTAGATCTCTGCAGTTCATCCAGAGTCACCATGGGCCTCCTGGCTGCATCTCTGATCAGTGCTCTCCTTGTTCAGTCTGTTAGTTTAGGTGGACAATCATGTCTAGGTAGGTTTGCAGTTGTGCCATACTCTTTCCATTTGTGGATGATGGACTGAACAGTGGTTCGTGGGATGTTCAAAGCTTGGGAAATATTTTTCTAGCCTGCTTTAAATTTCTCCACAACTTTATCCCTGACCTGTCTGGTGTGTTCCTTAAGGTACATTCACACCAAACGCAATTAGCACGGCCAATTTGCGTGGCCGGAGAATTCGCTGAACCGGCACCCTAGCCATAACAAGGCACCCCAACCCTAACCATAACCTTGTACCAGATGAGGATTGGTACCGGTTCCGACCGCGGTACCCATTCTGGGTGCGAACTGTGCTGGGGTACCAGTACTTGACGCATTGAGGTGTGGACTGGGCTAAGATACTGGTACTTGACGCGTCTCAAGGTTCAGTGTCCTTTCGGTACTACGTCCTACAAAATGACTGGACCCCTGATTTAACCGGAACAGCCGGTGCATCAAAAAACGTCAAGTTGTGGGAAACCAAAGTGTCAAAGGGTGACATAAGGACTCTTACCCATGCGTCAATATGTGACGACTTGGGAGTGAGAACGTGTTGGTCTAGAGTGCACCCGCCTTCGCCCAACAGTAGGCTGGATGGGCTCAGGAAAGCTCGCTGCCCCGAAAGGGATCCAGTGGGTTAAGAAAATGAATGGAAGTTCAGGAAATCCGATCCACCATATTGGATGTGTATTCTACTTGCTTTGACTGAAAACATCACATGCCCAAAAGTTAAGTCCCTGATTAGTTCACACAACAAGCTCTCCAGAGTTTAGATTTTTTTTTTACTCCTACCCGCCGCTTAATTCGCCCTTCATCACTCAAATCGCACTTTACCAAACCTTTGCATCGTGTTGGGCACTCAAATCCCGCCGCAGGACCTCAGATTGTGTCTGTACCATTGACTTAACATTGAAACTGGCCGCCTGAGCCATGCGTTGCGAAAGCACCTTTAAACATCAGCGCCCATCAGGATTTGACAGCTCCATCAGGTCATACTGACCTGATAAATAACACTTAAACAGTAAAAAACACTTCTACCGTACCTCACTATTGTTTTGGACAGTGTAGAAACTTATTAGAAAGTTTGCTATTGCTGCACATTAAGGACGGCGTTATAGTAGCTTGATGTGCTGTCCTCTTGTTTTTGGAAGCCAAACTTTGTCATTTTGATGTCATCATGTAAACACACAACAAACGAACATTCAAAGCCCAAAAACTAACAAAAATCAATTAATACATGGACTCATTCTCTGTTTCTAGGAAATACAAGCTGCAAACAGAAGGGACAAAACAAGGTTTTAGTCCTACAATGTTCTTTAAAAAGATCACCAGCCTACAGAACCAAGCCTCTGCAGATGGACCAAAATGCTGCTGCATGTCTCATTTTGAATCACATGTCACAACATTTCTGCTCTAGCTTTCAGTGGGGGCAGCATGACACTCTCCTGCAGAGTTACCACCTCAACTTCTCCACCCATCCTGAATCCTGCAAACTGTTCTTTGTTTTTAAGAAAATTGATGCTTTAGCTCAAAAATCATTCCCCCCCCCCCCATAGACTCAGGGAATAACTGTTAAGATCAGAAATTCAACCCCAGCCGGCTCCTCCAAAGTTCCTAAGCATGCGCATCAAACAAAGTTTGTGACAGTCTGCATGACATGTGAGCATTAAAACATGCTCACATCTCTGATACAACACATCTGAAACCAAATGATATGAGATTGTCAGGCTACTCCACAGTTTGTTGCCATCTGTGAAGATTTAGATACTCTCTTATCACTGCAATCCATCTGAAGCTCTGCGAGGAAGTTAAATATTTATTTAGAAATTTGCAAAATAAAGAAAAGCAGTCCAGACTGAGCAAGCAATGAGATGGAGGAAGAGACTGTAACCAAACACTCAGAGAGATTTTTGGAATGGCAAATAAAATTCATTTAACGGATTAAATATATTATTTTACTTGGATTTCCAGAAAAGACAAGAAAAAATACCCAAGAACTTTGTGCATTTTTTCTGTTTTTTGGCCATCACAGTCATTAAAAACTGTCTAGCAGATTAAGACAGCATTAAAATTGATATAACATTATTTTATTGTTGAGCAAGGCATCCCATCAACAGAACTGTTGTTCTGGTTCATCATATGATGCAGCAGAGTTTACTTTGCTCTAACTCTGCAGGTTCAAGCTCTGTGCTCCGCCCCCCATCAGAATCTTCCAACATGTCCATCAGCTGCAATTCCAGTCCTGGGGGAACAGCTAGAAGCTATGGAGCTTTAACCACAAACCTATTGTAGAAGTGAATCTACCAGAAAGCTCATCGTAGCTGCGGACACCATGGTTGTTTCTGGAATTGCGTGGTGCAGCTCATGGTGAGAGCAGAGGACAGTCGACAGCAGTCCATCAGCCGTGGATGCATTGTCTTTCTAGATTTGCTGTGAAGGGGTCCCTGTGACCCAGAACATCAAGTCAGAACCCCAATTTTTTTACTTTCCTCAGTCCCTCAGATGCTGACTTCACCAACTTTTTAAAAGAATGACATGACATTTGAGCGTACAAAGATACAAAAAATATATATATTTGTTTTCCTTCAGCGCTCTGGCGCCCCAAGCTCTGCTGTCCAGGAACAAAGAGGAAAAAAGCAACACAAACAATCCTTAATGGATCTGATACAAGAGGCTTTTTAATTATCCAACTCAATCAGCTAAAGACCGGCGGATCAATGAATCCCCATTACGCTGGCCATCTCTGTGGCCAGACGGCAGCAGCTCACATCAGTTTAAACAGCCCGGCCTGCTGCAACTAAGTGACAGATTACAGGTTGTGGCTAATCTAATGCAGCCGCAGGATTTGTAGGAGCTACGTCTTTAATTTAGACCGCAAGCCTCTCTCCCATTATGAACACACCAGTTTACTGATACAATTAGGTGTGCCCAACAGAACACGGGACTCTTCAAGTTTAAAGTACTACTCCAACGAAAATTGTGCTTTGGGTGTTTTAAGCATGTTCCTGTGGCATTTTTCTCATGATGCAGGACATATGCCAACGAATTTAAGCTTAAAAATTGCATTGAGTATTTCTTTAAGCAAATCACTGTGAATCAGCAGCAGATAAAAAAAAAAGCCATTTGAAAAAGCCATTAGTTGTGACGCAGCAACTGCGGTGTGCGGACCGAAATCGTCTTGCTCCGCTCCATTCTGATGCATCCACTTTCAGACAAATAGATCCATTAATGTGATCATTTTTTCTTGTCTAAGCTGGCATCTGCCCCAAAACTGTACAGCTGGATAGCATCAGTATTGCTCAACGCTTCTGTTGCATTGCTTTTGTGGCACCACTAATGTTTGCATAAGGTTATGAGGGTCTGTAAGCTAGCGGGAGAGAGTGTACACATAGGGATAACGGGATATTAGTGGAGGCTTACTTCCACGCTAATGTTCCCAACCACAACTCAGAGTAAAGTTTCTGATGAACTCCTGCTGCTCTGAAAATATGTCCTAGAAAACAACCCAGGTATTTTTATTTTGCCTAAAAACAAAATAATCATAATTTAAAGACCACTGAGAACACTTTGAAAATAGATCCAAATATGGTTGGAGTGGGACTTTAAATTTTAGTATCATAAATATAAACGATCTGAATGAACTCCTATGTTCATCAGAAACACACAAGAAGAATGTGAGAACATCTACTCATGTTTAAATACTTACTATGGAACTTCCTATCCCAGACATGAGCAATAACCCTGAAAAAGTGTAAAGTAGAGACAAAAACAAAAACACTGGACACAAAGAGACAACATTTTAAAATAGACAATAATGTTGCTGGAGACTTAATGCCATTTAATGACATCATTAACTGTTGACTAAAGGGCTGCATTTCTGTGCACAACTACACACTTCTGCACTCTGAAATATCCATCCACAAAGAGGTACAGATAAACACGTCTACCCTACATTTACAATCGATCTCACATACAACACGCATATGAATGCATACATATTTCATACTTCAGGAATGTCTGCCTGTGCACAAACATCAACGTTTGTGTTGAAGTGAGCAGGCAGGTACGAATATAGGAGTGTGTTAACAAGAATGTACCACAATATTACTGAATGTAGAAGGGAAGCCGTGAATCCTGGAACTCTCCACACAGAGCCCACTGTGTGCAGCTGGACAGCGCAGTCAACCAGGGCACCTCTGAAACCCACCTGGAAAAGTTGTCCCAGACCCTCAACCCCCTGGGCTACCCAATACCAATCACTCAATGACAGGACTGGAGGAACCAGCACGAGAACCCCAAACTGCCAAAGAGAAAGACGTCACAAGTGTACGAAAAAATAAAAAACCCTAACCCAGGTAGAGATCAGGCCCCTGCATGACCGGGGTCCAGTCCAGGGCCATTCAGCATATGTCCAAAGTCCACACCCACCCCAAACAACAGGCCTCCCATCTTCATAGCATCCTCCTTTTAGAGGAAGTAGAGGGAATATTCTAATGCACCTGCCCCACATCCTAGGCACTTCATCAACTGGCTCCACAAGAGTTCCAGTGTAGGGCAGGGGTAAGGTTTATATGGTAAAAATGATGATGATGATGATGATGATGATGATGGTAAAAATACAGAGTGCCCCAACACATGGAAAAGTGGGCCCGAAACTGTTCAAGGGAAATGAACGCCCTCAGCTCTAATGTAGTACAATTCCAGATTCATAAACCACAAAGATCTCACCCTTCCAGTTTTCCCCCAATGCAAAACTCTGAAGCAGCAATTTAAATGTCTTGCTGAAGTACAAACAGTAAAAGATGGAAGGCATCAAAACAAACGTTCAGCTCCACAAACAACAAATTTGAACATGTCTGCATTTTTTTTCCTTAACAAAATTGTCAGTAGTTTCTGTTAAAATAAACACTACCCTCTCAACATGTTTAAGCCAATACACAATTAATAAATTATTCATCATTTAAAATAAGAATGAGTAAAAAAACAACATTAGTTAAGCTACTTCTTTTAACAACAGAGGTTTTTTTTTATTTAGTCCTTCTCTATTAAAACACTTTAACCCATTGTAACCCGAGGTATGTTTCCTTTGAATTCAAATCAATTTTTTGTTGAGTATTTTTTTGTCCTGTGATCATTTAAACAAACTCAAACATGTCGATCATGTTTGGATTGGACAACATTTAATTTATTTTTGGTAGAAATCAGAGAGAAGCTGGACCAGAAAACAGTCCTGCTCATCCATTTTACACCAATCAGATATCTGATTATTGTCACGAATTTAGGGGATTAATTTCACTGCAACAATGCATCAATTGTTTCCAGTAAGAGACACGTGGGGGGGTTTACTGGGTAAACTGATCATACACTGAGTGTACTAATGCTTTTGTGGCAGAATGCATTGATCTGCTGCCCCCCCAGTGTGCACACAGCCTTCCTGATGATATCTGAGATGTCACTGTTACAGAAACAGGGAGCAGCATTTCTCCAGCCCTTCACAGCAATTTATTGTGGGCTGGTAATAATAAGCCTATATCTGAGAAAGAGTGGACTGGATGATCCCCTCGTCACCATGTGGGCTACAAGCCTGAAACCACAGCAGCTCATGGTGGCCTGGGGAGTCATTTCCAATCACTCCATCAGAAACACTACATTGACTGTGCAGGAGCGATCAATGAAAATGGAGCAGCTACTGTTTTAAACTTCAGTCCAGATGCCATGCCTCCACTTCAAGACAACACCACCTGAATCTTTGTCAACAATGTTTTAAATGTTTGCATTAAAATCATTCATAAAGGTCTTTCTTATTTTACCCTGTAAAGAAATGTTTCAAAACTATTGAGGCAGTTCATCCCATATTCGAGGAAAAAATTCCAAATGCATTATGTTATGGTTAAGAAAAATTGCTCTTTTTAAGTTTGGTCAGGCAGATAAAGGTTTAATCCATTTATTCTGGCCAAAAATCTTATTTGGGAGGAGGTGACTGGACTAGGATACAGGCAGGTAAGCAGGCAGGAGATTTCATAATCCAAGAACTCAGTCGGCAAAAGATAGCTTCAGCGGACAATCTGGAAGCTATGGAAGCAAAAGGTGATGCTTATAAACTGGAGTCTTGATGAGGGAGAATGGGTTACAGCTGAGTCAGAGGATGGACCGTAGAGGGAGGAAGACCAGGAAGAGAAGAAGAGAAGTGTAGGGATCCCAACAGTCTGCATGTTATAGAAATTTAATAAGGAACTTCTGCAGGATCAGTTTCAATTGAAGCTCAGAGAAATTCCCAGTGATTTCACAGCGAAACAAACAACAACAACAAAAAACAATCAGAAAGAAGAAACTAACTTTTTTTTTGATAAAGCTATATTGCAGTTTCCAAAAGCTTTATTGTTCCTTCCTCCAAAAAGTTTGGTAGCGCCCATGAAAAAAAGTCAAGCTGCGTTGAAGAAGGTTCACTCAACACACAAGCAACATTCTGTTCAGATAGGGCTGGTGGGACACCAACTGAAGCAGTTGTTGCTTTTACACTGTCTTTTACACTGTCTAAGTCTGAGTTTGGAAAATCATTAGATTTTATTTTTACTTTTATTATTAGATTGAAACTTTTGTCAGAGATTTTGCTTCTGACATTTGAAGTCACAACTAGCTGATGTTTTCATCATCCACTCCTGTCAGTTTGATCTTTTCATTAGGTAGGAAGAATTGATATCTAATACAAGTTTAAAAGTGCCACATTTTTATTTTTTTATCGAAAGATTGCAGGTTTGATTTCTGCCTTGCTCGCCCATGTGTCGAAGTGTCCTTGGGCAAGACACTGAACACCAAATTGCCTTTGGTGGAAGGATGGCACCAGTGTTTGGCAGTGGAGTCACTATCAGTGTGTGAATGGGTGAATGGGACTGTCACTGGTAAGCACTTTGGGCCATCAAGTAAGGTAGAAAAGTGCTGTATTAGCTAGCTTATGCCCTGTAATCATCCTCCAATTTCTTTAACCCACCCGTTTCCCCTGTCTTTTGTGCCATTATTCCCCCTCTCTAACATCCCCCTCTCTTCTTCCTCCTTTTTCTTTTCTGTCCAGTCCAACAAAAAAAGGACACAAACATAGTTGATATTAATAAAGTTTAGCCTAAATTACAAAGGGGTTTATACTGATATACACCTTGTGTGTCAGAAGATTTATAACCCCGATTGTAACAGTAAAATATTTCCAGCACAAGAGGCTCTCAGCTCATATCTTTTTGCTCAGCTGTTGGACAGGACAAGTAAGAAAAAAAAGCTCAATACAAGTATACGCCATTTACCATTTGCAAAAAAAAAACATATTTACCCTTGACATTGATTTTTGTGTCAGATTTGTGATTGTTGAATACATAAATTACCATTGAGACGCTTCTTATATCAGGTCAAACTATTAGATTAGATTGAGGAAAAAAAAACTTTTAATTCAAATTCGTTGAGAGCACTAATGATCACTACTGGCCTTGGTGAAAAAATGACATGTCTCTAACCCCAATATCTAGTCTGTCATTGTTTGAATTATATTGAAAAAAATTATTCAAATCGTTTGTATATTGAAATTGATAAAAGTTTATCCTTTAACTCCTTCCAAAAATGATCCAATGTCAGCTTTCAAGTTAACTCACATACTTATGCACAGCCTTCCCCTGTACAATTTCTCATCATAAGAATAACGTTTTTAATTGATGATGTTACAGAGGGCTCTAATCATGACTTGGTGTCTTGAGAACGGGTGATCTGTGGGGTCTGGGACAATTTTGGTATTATTAGTTGAGCTGAGTCGGCCCTGAAGGGCTTGGAGTCAAACTGACCTGAGAGAAACACCAATGTGCAAAATAAGAAAATATATTTCATCAGGATAATTCAATGAGTTGTTTGGAGAAGAACCATGAAGCCACAAAGCAAGAAGAAAAATAGCCACTATTATCTTTAAATTTTAAATATTGAATGTTTTCAGACTGACCCCAATAGTTATATGAGGATTAAAGATTCATAAGAAATGCTGTGTTCTGTGATAAAAGAACAGCAAATGTGCAGCAAAGACTTCCCCTTTCCACCGCTACACTGTTTCAGACCCATTTCAATGAAAAGCATGTATGGTATTTTTAACATGTTCTTGTAGCATTTTTCTCACGATGGAGGGCATATATAAGATAATTTAAGATTAAAACTGTGTTTCTGTGTATGCCAACAGTCCCACCCACAACCAGGATGTGAATTTCTAATGAGCTTCTGCTACTCTGCCAAACATGTCTAAAATAAAGACACAGGCTTTTTGATTGTGGTCAAAGCAGAATAATCATAATCAAAAGACCACTGGGAATGATTTTACAATAGGAAAAATTGTAGTTGGAATGGGACTTCTTCTTTTTCTCTGATATCTATTAGGAAAGAAATCCTGTTGGATTCAGAACTCTGAAACAATATTCTTTTTCTGGTCTCTGTAAAGCTCATAGACTGTTGCTCTTTAATACAATCAGGGATTTGACAGCAGCTAAAACCACGATCAGCAGATGTATTTCCAGGGCCTGTTTATTTTCCCTGGGGTGAGGCGTGTCAGTGGGACAGCCATCAGCCGCTGTGTGGTAAACATAACACTGCAACCAACCACAGGCAAGTTTCTAGCCATCGATCTTCAGTCATTAGCTATGAGCTCATGGCGCCACTCAATGAGCAGCAGGACTCTCAGGGTAACATAAGCACGTAACCCCACTATCGATCCACATACATCCCTTTTTGTGTCAAACACTTTAACGGAGGGTGTCAAAAAGCAGCCCAGCCACTCGGTGGGGAGGTTCAGGCAAAGAGAGCACTGCTAGCACTTAAACTGGATGTCACTTCGTTTTGTTTCCTTTTAAATGGCAGTCTGTTGCTGCAGCTCCTCATTTTACTCCTTTCAAATGACAATGAAAAAAGCAACTTCTTCATGGTTCTTTTGGTCTAGCCAGTCAATGTAGCTAAAAGAACCGCACATAGACTAACAATTGAATATTTCCCACCCCTTAATACATGTCTGAAATAAAAGTTGAACTGTCAATGTGCAGTTTTGAGAACTTTTCACCTGAAAGGATCTTAAAAAACGCAATCATATTAATTTTTTTGCACAACTAAGAACTAAACTTTTAGAGAAAAAATCATCAAGCAGCGTTCACGCCGAACACAATTCATACAGCAGAGGTGTCCAGTTTCAATGTTAAGTCAATGTACAGACGCAGTCTGAGGTTCTGCAGCACAATTTGAACACCATGGCGCAATTTGGGTGGAGTAGTGTGTTCAGAATTCAAAAATCTGAACGTTGGTGAGGATGACAACTCGCATCAACCAATCAGGGTCTCAGCTTTGGCCCATGATCACCATGTTCAGTGATTTGATCAGTGGCTGGAGTCTAAATCCAACATGGGGAGAAGCTGATCATTCTCATCCTGAAGTTTCTGATGTTTTTCTTATGTGCATGTCCTGTCCAACAGCTGAGCACACAGATATGAGCTGAGAGCCTGTTTGAGACAGATTTTACTGTTAAAATCGGGGGTTATAAATCATCGGACACACAAGGAGTATATTCGTATAAACCACTTTTGTAATTTAAACTAAACTTTATTTATATTAATTATGTTTGTATGCTTTTGTTGGATCGGACAGAAAAGAAAGAGGGGGAAGAAGAGAGAGGGATGTCGGGGGCGTGGGGGGGAACAGGAGAAAGGGGTGGGTAACAGACGTTGGATAATGACTACAGGGGAGGGAGGGTAAAATCATAACACAATGGCAACAAGATGTTGGACGTTTATAATCATTACAGTCAAGTATGAATGTTAGTCCAAAATGGGCGGGGCCCGTCCACACACTCAGTTGTTACATACATACCTGCTTGCTCAAGAGTCTTCACAAACTTGTCAACATACAGTTCACGCACACGCCTATGCATACAAGCCAACACATGCAAAGTACCTGATTCCGTCACACTAACCAACTGTGCAAAGGTGAGCCGACACCTGCGCTCAGGTAATGCAATGGTTTTCTAATGCAGTGTCCAATTTTGCTCCACCAACAAGGTAATCTTTAGGTGTACTTTCCGTGTTCTTTGCTGTCTGGGGAAGCTTTGGAATGGCTAGCTGCGGTTTGGTCCAGGGGTTCTCTGACGTTCCATTCATATGCTGAATTCACTCGGCTGCTGCGCACACTGTTCCAGCATGCTAATGACGGTAAAGACCCAGAAGAGCAGCTTCTGGATATCAAAAAGGGTAAAGAGACTGCTGCCGCCTATTCTTTGACACTTTGTTCCCTGGCTGCTCAAACAGATTGGTTTCTGAATGCTTTAAAAAAGGTTTACTGCCGGGGACTTTTCGTGGAGCTCCAACGAGAGATCGCTTGTTGTGACAAAGATATGGATGTTGAACAATTAATCACCATGACCATTCACCTGGACAACCTCTTACGGACCCGGAAAATGAGAGACTTTAAATCGGAGCCATTCCCCATGTCGTCCAAGCTCCTTCATCATGTACAAGCTGCTTCCAGTGTACCTATGCAGCTGGGTTCTACATGCATCCTGCTGGAGTAGAGGAGCTGACACGTTCAAGAAAACCTGTGCCTCTACTGTGGTCGACCTGGGCATATGCAAGCATCTCGTCCCGACCTTCCATCTAGATGGTTGGGCGAGCCGGTGAGTGACTTTTGTCTTACCTTTGAAGTACCTGTCACTCTCATGGTAGCAGGTCTATTAACTCCACAGCTCTGATAGATTCAGGAGCAGGAGGAAATTTTATTGATTTTGCATTTGCCCACGCTAATTCTATACCTCTGTTGCCCTGCGAGTCATGGGTGGCAGTCTCCGCTCTAGACGGTCGTCCCGAGTCCAGGGCGAATCGAGTTCCTCACTCCTGCCCTCCAATTCAAAGTTCTACCACAACACCAGGAGGACATCTGTCTTTTTGCTATAGATTCCCCCCACTGTGCCATCATCTTAGGGCTGCTTTGGATCGAAACCCACAATCCCACCATTGTTTGGTCATCCAGAAACCTCAAGTTCGAGTCATCGGCCTGCCTAATATGTCATCATGTCAAAAGTGTCAGCTAGCTGCCACTGAGATCTCTGACAGACCTGACTCCAAGAACGGGAAGTTCTATGCTCTGTCCTGCCTGCATGAGACCACTGAGGAAGGACTGAGTGCTGCAGAGACCATAGTTCCCTCCTCACTAATCCTGACTTCTGTACATTGGGACATTATAACATAACTGGCCAAATATAACCGCAACAACCCACCTCCTCCATCCAGTTTTGCCGATCGAGTTTATGTTCCATGCTCTGGAGACAGCCAAGCATCTTATTACCCACGTCTTCTAGCACTAGGGCCTCCCTGAGGACATTGTTTCCGATCGTGGTCCTCAGTTCACATCATGGTTTGGCGGGAGCTGTTCAAAGGGCTGGGCATAAATGTAAGCCTCACATCCGACTACCCCCCCCCCAATCCAGGTGGAGCGTCTGAACCAAGAGATCACATGGTTCTTGGGGACCTACTGCAGTCAGCATCAAGAGGACTGGAGCCTGTTCCTGGCCTGGGCTGAGTATATCTAGTACTCACTGAAAAAAGGCGTCCATGGGGTTCTCGCCATTCCAGTGTGTTCTGGGAGTTCAACCACCATTCTTTCCCTGGTTGGGGGACCCCCCGTGGTGGACGACTGGTTTAGGCACTGTGAGGAGATGTGGGAGGCAGCACACATTCAGCTACAGCTAGTTGTTCGTCATTCTAAAGATCAGGCCGATCAGCGCCGCTGTGAGGGCCCCACGTTCCTTCCTGGCCAGTGGGTTTGGCTCGAGACCTCTGCCTAAGACTGCCATGCCCGAAACTCAGCCCCAGGTTTGTGGGTCCCTTCAAGATCATTTAACAAATCACGTCTGTTTTGTTCCATCTCAATTTGCCCTCAAAATACCAGATCTCGCCCACCTTCCACATCTCTTCCACACCTTCCACAAGAACGTTCCTGGGTCAACTCAGACGATATCCTCAACTCCTCACTAATCTGGGACTTCAATCGAGATCATCCGGACAGACGAGAACAGCTGACTCCGGTGGCCTTCTATTTTCCAGAGCCGCTCGTGGGGGGTGGGGGTGAGGTTGTGTCTCTGTCAGGAATTAATCGTTCGGCTCCACCTCTGACCACCTGAGAAAACACTCTCCCGAGTATCGACTACCTCTGCATCTCCCTTACTCCACTTCCCATCATGCTCCGCCACCTCACCTGACCTCACCAGCTGTTTCCCAGCTTTCTGGCTCATCAGTGTTTTGTTTATTAGCCTGCTCAACCCTGTACTCCTCGTGAAGTCTTGTATTGCTTAGCAATAGATTAGATTCTCCGTGCCTCAACCTTTGCCTGTTCTGCCTCGCTTGTGTGTTTTGACTCTTGCCTGGACTCCATCTGACTACGTTTATGTCTTGCCCCTGTGCTGTGGTCATTAAAACGTTTAACATGCCTCCGGCTCTTTGTTACAGCTGTAGAGCACTTCCACAAGTACGCTGTAGCTCTTCAACCATTTATGCAATCAATGAATCAATGAATTATGAATTCAATTGTGAATTCAGAATCAGATGATTCATGGTAGTTGAAAAGCTATTGTAGTCTAAAAAATGTAAGCACTGGAGCTAGAGCTCCTGTGTTAAAGGATTACTTTTGAAATGAATATTTTTCACCTCAATTTCAAAATCATACTAGGTTCTGATCTTTAAAATTTTTTTTGCATCGAGTGATTTGTTGATGGGATTTGTACTTCAGGGCCACCGTAGAAAATCCAATCATGTCCAAACTTGAGATAAATAAATATCTAAAAAAAAAAAAAATACTTGTAGAGACACAATAGAAAATCCACTGTTGGAACTTTCTTTCTACTTAGTCTTTAATATAAATATAAGATGTGTCTTATTCACTGAATTTGAGAAACAATAGGTAAACAAGCTGTGACAGTCTGGCCTCAAACTGGCTGACTTGACATTAGAAGACCAGATCTTATTAGATTTATGCGTCAATAGCTGTCAGTAGCATTTGAACTTGAGTATTTAATCACAACATCATCCGTCTCTGCAACGTCACTTAGCTGTTGCCGTGTCCCACCTTTTCTGTGCATTCAGCACTGTAGGATATGAAGGGAGAAGACAGAATGTCGAAAATATTTTTTCAAAAAGAAAAGTGGAACGAAGAGCCTGAGAGAAAACAATCCGGACGAGCTTTCAGTCCAGTATAGGCAGTTTCTTCAAGTTCTCTGTAAAATGAAATTCTTATTTCTGTGGAGCTCACAGGAAACATTTTTAGTTTGAGCCTTCAGTGATTTTATTGAAAAATATCAAGCAAATGTACAAAAAAAAACATACATACAAAAGAAAGGTTCATTACATTAATTACAATGAATACATTAATAAGTTATTTTAACAGAAGCATCATTCTAAGGACTTGCCAAAATCTAAAGAAATGAGCCGGAGCTTTTGCAACCTTTTCTTTTAGCAAAAAGAAAATTGGATGATTTTCAGAGCTCCATTACAGAAAAACACTCACTTTCATTGCACCAGACTTTGTCATGTCGATTCTTATTTTACAAAAAGAAGTGAGACAGCAGTGGAGCACAGTTCAAGCCTTGGGCTAATCGTGAGGCCTTTTATCTGCAGCAGAAAGAGTGGCTTTTGTCAGAAGCAGCACCCTGAGTCTGGAGAGAGGAGGAGGGGCATTCTGGGCATTGTCTCTCAGGAGGACACTAATGGGTTTTGGTGTCATGTGTTTTTCACTCAACACTTGACACATGGAGCCGTTCTCCTTCAATCACTCCACTTATATGTCCATTAGGATGCCAAAGTAACGGGCCGCCTTTTGGTCAACTAAATTGCAGAAAAAGAGAATCTGCTCTAAAGTCTCCCCTCCTCTTAAAATGCCGGCCTTTCTTTGGATCTTTGCGCATGAAGCCGTGTTGGTAGCACCAAGCCTCTCAGTATCTGACTTGTATCTGCATGCTGCTTGGCCAGAAGCTGCCGGTTGTAATTTTCTTTTCAAGGCACTAGACTGCCTAATGAACCCCTGAATGCCAAAGTGGGTGGGGGAGGAGGGTGCTTCACCGTATTTGGGGCAATAAAAGCTGCATTCTATCCAGAGGTAAAAAAAAAAAAAAAAAGGAAAAAAGCAAAACTTCTCCTTGTCCTGCACCTGGCACAGTTTAAATTATCGCTCCATTCTGCTAAAGTAGGACACTCCGTTCCTCCTAATCCATTAGACAATTAATTTGGGAGCTCAGAAAACGGCTGCAGATTTCTGCTGAGCAGTTGTCGCAGTTCTGCGAGACAGAGAGCACTCGGGGGCAGTCCCTGAAACTTGAGTAGCTGATTAAGTGCATTTCTGCTCCTGAGAAGAGGTTACGTCTCGTGCCAGTGCCTGAGTCAGAGGATGGAGCACGGCTTTGGAGCCCAGCAACAGTCAAGGTACATTGAGATAATGATGTACCTGTCCTCAACAATAAAGCTAATCATATCTCACCTCAAGGGCTTCCCTTTAAGGTCAGAACAAATTCGTTGGCGTGCATTAAGTCCTATATTGTTTTAATGAAGGTGTGCGGATTCCCGCTGCACTTCTGCGGCTAAAGTCCAGAGTGAACAAATGCCTCCAAATTCTGATCTCTGGGATGGCAAGGGGTGAGATGCTGTGAGTATCGCGAGAGTCGACGAGACGTGTGTGGTGAGTCAACTTGGCGGCGCGAAAAGCGGTTGAACAAACATTTCCGTCTGCTTTTCTTTTTCCGCCATATAAGTCTTAATTACAACAATATTCACTAAACCTCTAAAAAGATTATTAAGTTCTTGACAGCCTGGAGGACCTGGAGAGCTTCATAGACGAGTGGTATAATACCTTCGTCATGGGGAAGACAAACACCACCACTCCTTCCTCCAAACACGGCCGTCCTGAAGACTCTCCCGGGGCCGCCTCTTCTCCAGGCAGCGGCATCAGTGAAATCCTGGAGTCCATAGATAAAAAGCTCTCCAGCCTTGATTGCCGCCTGAACCTGCTGGAGATTCTCCATAAAGAGTTCCAAGGCCTGCGAGAGTCCCTGGAGTTCAGCCAGCAGCAGGTGCAGGAGCTCGCAGCGGAGAACCAGGCCCTCAGAGAGACCGTCCAGACTCTGAGCAGCGACACCGCTCGTCTCTCTGAGGAGAACCGCTCCATCAAGGAAACCCTCCTGGATCTTCAGGCGAGGAGCATGAGGGACAACCTGGTCATCTCTGGGATTCCAGAGGAGGCGGGAGAAGACCCGGAGGCCACGGTGAAGTCCTTCATGGAGGTCCAGTTGAAACTCCCCAAGGAGGAGGTCCAGAAGATCTCCTTCCATAGAGTGCACCGACTCGGAGGAAGGAGGTCTGATAACCAGCGTCCGAGACCCATAGTGGCTAAGTTCGAGCATTACAAACAGAAGGAGCTGGTGAGGAGCCGCGGCCGGGAGCTGAAGGGAACACACTTCAGCATCAACGACCAGTTCCCGGCGGAGATCCTCCGGCGCAGGAAGATCCTTTTCCCGCTGAGGAGGAAGCACCTCACCGCCGGGTCTCGAGCGGTTGTCTCAGTGGACAAACTCTTCATTGATGGACGGCTCTTTCGGGACCCCGAGATCACCCCGTGGCTGCGCTGAAGACCCTCATTAGCTGCGATCTGAACCTCCATAATGCACTGATGAAACCGACTAAACTGATTTAAATTAATGGAAAATCAGCTCATCAATCATCCACACCTCCATCTCGTTAAATCAGTTTATTTCTCTCCCCTTTCATGTTTATGTTGTTTTGTTGTGTTTGTTTTTTCTTGTTTTTCTTTTCTCTTTTCCTCTTTTTATTCCCCCCCCTCTTCCCCCCTCCTCCTCCTCATATTTAAATAAACTAAAGGCAACACATCCCTGGTAAGTACCCATTTACTCATGCACGAGACATGCGCGCGCACGTACACGCGATCCCGCACGCACTCGCCGACACACCGCAAACACCTCACAGGCTCATATAGGACACATACAACAAGCCACTCACACAGCCAGAAAACATTCACGCGCACAAGCACACAGCGCTCCTCTGCGCATTGGTCAGCGGGCACGCGCACAGGACTCACAGACGCACGCGCATTACTTAGCATAACACTCTCTCAGTCAGTGTAGTCATGTCCAGTCTGAACATCTTTAGCTGGAATGTGCGTGGACTTGGCTCTGGGCCAAAGAGGCTGAAAGTTTTCAACCATCTGAATGATCTAAAAGCAGATCTAGTTTTACTGCAGGAGACCCACTTATCCAGATCAGCTGATCATCTCCTGTGCTGCTCACAATTCCCATTCATCTACTCAGCTAGTTACAACTCCAAACAAAGAGGAGTTGCTATTTTGATTAATAAAAATATTACATTTACTCATAAGAACACAATTGTTGATCCAGAAGGCAGATTTGTAATTATTAACATATCATTTCAGAATAAAGATTTCTGTATAGCCAGTATCTATGGTCCCAATGCTGATGAATCCTCCTTCTTTCACAGATTCTTCACCTCACTTTCGGTTCACGCTGACTCCACAATAATTATAGGAGGAGACCTCAACTTGGTCCTTGATCCTGAACTTGACAGACTCAGCACAGCAGGACACCAGCGCACATGGCGTTCTGCAAGTATTTTGAAGCAGTACATGGATGAGTTGGGTCTCTGCGACGCTTGGCGCTCATGTCATCCAAACACTAAAGGGTTCACTTTCTTTTCTCCTGTTCACCACTCACAGTCTCGCTTAGACTACTTATTAGTCAGTAATTCTCTTTTAAAAGAAATCAAGGATTCCAACATTCATCCAATTATCATTAGTGATCATGCACCAGTTTCTGTAAATATTTCTAGAGATATACCCACACCTTCAGGCTTAACCTGGAGGTTTAACACTTCGCTGTTAAAAGATCAAGAGTTTATTCAATTCTTTAAAAAAGAGTGGGCAACCTTCTTAGAATGTAATGATACTCCGGATATTTCACCATGTGTTCTTTGGGAAACAGCAAAAGCAGTGATGAGAGGAAAAATTATTTCTTATTCAACAAATAAAAAACACAAAGAGAAAGCAGATTTATTAGAAATAGAAAATAAAATCAAAGATCTAGAGGCTGCTTATGCTGCTTCTGCACAAGAACACATTCTGGGAGATCTGAAAAATTTAAAGCTTCAGTTAAATGACATCATCAATAAACAAACACAATTCCAAATACAAAAACTTCGACTCGAAAATTTTGATAACTCAAACAAATCGGGTAAATTTTTAGCTAATCAGCTTAAAATTAATAAAGAAAAATCAACAATTACCTCTATTATGGACCACACAGGAACTGTCACTCACGACCCGGTTAAAATCAATAAAACGTTTAAAGATTTTTATAAAAACCTATACACATCACAGGTCAATCCATCAGAACAAAGTATTAACTCATTTCTTAATAATGTAACTCTATCCAGATTAAATGAGGATCAAAGCTCAAACTTAGACTCTCCGCTCTCATTGGCTGAACTTCATGAAGCTCTGTTACTGATGCCCAACAACAAAGCTCCAGGGCCTGATGGCTTTCCTGCTGAGTTTTATAAAGAATTCTGGGAACAGCTGGCACAAACTTTTTATAAAATGGTTACTTTTATCAAGGAAAGCCAATCACTGCCACCTCACATGAATTCAGCTAACATAATCCTCCTTCTCAAACCAGAAAAAGATCCCACAATTCCTTCAAGCTATCGCCCCATTTCTCTAATCAATGCAGACGTAAAAATTATTTGCAAAGCACTCGCGCAGAGAATGGAAAAAATCACTCCTCATATAATTCATCATGATCAAACTGGATTCATTAAAGGTAGACACTCAAGTGATAATGTCCGCAGACTTGTTAACATAATAGATTTTGCCACTATTAAAAACCAGGAAACAACCATACTCTCATTGGATGCTGAAAAAGCATTTGACAGAGTAAACTGGAAGTTCCTCATTGCTGCCCTCCATAAGTTTGGGTTTGGGGAATCCTTCATTGATTGGATTAAAATATTATATCACAACCCAAATGCATGTCAGAACCAACAAACAGACTTCTGACAGGTTTTTTCTTGGTAGAGGGACCAGACAGGGTTGTCCACTGTCCCCCTCTCTTTTTGCTATATTTATTGAACCTTTGGCTGCAACAATAAGACAGCGCGAGAGCATTAAAGGAATTACAACAAAATACAGTAATCATAAAATTAGTCTTTATGCTGATGACATATTACTTTTTCTAAACAATTCACATTCCATTAGTGAAACAACAACAATTATTAATGAATTTTCCTCCATCTCAGACTACTCAATTAACTGGAACAAATCAGTTTTATTGTCACTGAATGGTAATGTTGAGCAAACAATCTCAATACCAGTCAAATCAGGCAATATCAAATATCTAGGTATTTATTTCTCCCCGAAACTATCAGAACTGGTGCAACTAAACTACACCCCATTACTGAAAAGTATACAGGATGATCTAACCCGCTGGGTCAACCTGCCTCTGTCACTCATGGGTAAGATAGCCACAGTAAAAATGAACATTTTACCCAAAGTTAATTATCTGTTCTCAATGATCCCCACACAACCACCACTAAAATGGTTCAAAACATTAGACTCTGCCATATCCAGCTTCTTATGGAACAATAAACCTGCAAGAATTAGTCTAAAAACTTTAAAATCTAGAAAAAGCTGTGGAGGCTTAGAATTACCTAACTTCCATAACTACTTTCTTGCCAACAGACTGCAGTACCTCTTAAGATGGATAAACAATCCAGAAACCAACCCATGGATGGATCTGGAACAGGCATTTTGTGGAAAGATCAACTTGTCAGATCTACCATTTATAAGCCCAACAATAAAAAAACATGACTGCTACCAGAGTAGTAATATAAGTACTACTTTAACAGCCTGGTGGGATTTTCTTAAAATGTCAAACTCTTCACTACTACCATGCAAAATGACACCCATCTGGAACAACCCAGACATCCTGATAAATAAAAAAATGTTGCACTTCCCTGCTTGGCAAGCAGGGGGCATAAGACTACTCGAGCACTTGATTATCGACAGAAGATTCATAACACACCAAGAACTACAAGAAAACCATGGAATAAATAAATTCTTGGAATATCAGCAACTTAAATCTGTAATTACTAAAACATTTAAATCCAGTGACAATGACTTAAAATTACCAGAACTAGTTACCTCTATGATTAATTTTTCATTGTATATTTTGGAGAGAGTTTTATTCAAACTCTTATGCAACTTAGATAACGAAGTCTCAATTCCAACAACAAAATGGGATGCAGACTTAGGCAGAAGTACAGACACAAGCTTCTGGTCAGAAATTTGTCTAAATACCTTTAAATTAACCAAAAGTCCAAACCTACAACTAATACAATTCAAAACTCTTCACAGAATTTACTATACTGGACAGAGGATTTTCAAGATGGGTCTCAAAAACTCAGACATTTGTGAGCATTGTGATAGTAATTTACCTGACAATTACATGCATGCTCTGTGGTTCTGTACACCTGTCCAGGCTCTCTGGCAACAGGTATGTGCTGATTTATCAGTCTGGCTTAAGGTTTCAATCACAGCCTCACCTTCACTTTGTGTGCTGGGTGACATGAGTGCCATCGACACAGAGGGAAGTTTAGCATCTATAATCTTCATAACTCTTTGTATAGCAAAAAAGACAATTTTATTAAACTGGAAAAACAAGAAAAATATTAGTGTAAGTCATTACATGAATCTGCTATTGGATCATATCAGCTTGGAAAAAATGTCAACTAAGAGCTCAAATAACTTAAAAGGAATTCGGGCTCTCTGGTCTCCCATAGCTAACTCCATAACTTAGGGGGCGGGATTCCTGGGTGTCGCCGCGCCTTGACTGTCTGCCGGGGTCGGGGTCTACCTGGTGCCTGGTGGGGGCAGGGGGGCGCTGTTGGTCGGGGGGTCTGGTCCGGCGCCTGGGTGGGGCAAGCGCGGGGGCCGCATGGTCTCCCGGGCCTGGGCGTGGGGGTGTGTGGATGGTGCATTGGGTGGGGGTCTGGCTTGGCTGGGGGGGTGGTCTTTTTGCGTGTGCTGGGGGGGCTTGCGCGGGGCCCTGGCCCTGGGGGGTCTGCCTGCGCTGGATGGGCGGCCCGGCTGCACCTGGGGGCTGGCGTCACTCCTTCTCTGGCCCTGGGACGGGGTGGGGCAACCCTCTTGGGGCCTGCGATTGCTCCAGGTAAAGCCTACCATTGCGGGGTCTGGGGGGAGCGGGCCAGGGGAGGGGATGTCTGTGGGCAAGAGGGGGGGTCCACTACCAGTACGGGACCCTAGGGGCTTCCTCGGGCCCGCTGGTACCTGACCAGGTAGCTACAGGGGCGGTGCTTGGGGGGGAGGGGCTGGGGCTTGCCCTGGGGGCTGGCCCCCTCTGGGCTCCTCTCTCTTTGTGTGGGGTGGGGTGTGTGGGGCCTGGGGGGTTGGCTTTCGGGCAGTGGGGCCTCTGCCCTGGGGAGACTTGGGCCCAATGCTGGGGGGGGCGGGGGGACGGTTGTTTCATCATCGGGGGTCAGTTTGGTAGCTGTCCCCGACCTTCCCTCCTTCCTCATACGACCACTTATTAGGTTGGAAGGAGGGGCGTGCTTGCGGAATACCTCGAGGGGCCGAGCCACTTGGCAGTGGTCCACCCCTCCCATGGTCTCCGCACAGTTTCGCCCCCTTCTCCTGGTTTTAAATGCACCGTAGACACGTAGGATCCTTGGTGGGGGGTGCTAGGACATCACTGCCAGCAAGCAGGAGATGTCCGCTCAGTGCTCTACCCTCCAATTTTAACTGCACCGTAGACATTTAGGGCTCCTTGGTGAGAGGGCGATTGGACATCCCTGTAAGCAATCAGGAGATGTCCTCAGTGCCGTGCTCGCCAATTTTAACTGCACCCTTTATTACACACACCCATCAATCACAAGAAACACACCTCAACACACACATATACATTACACAAGGAAGGTGGGACTACTGATCTTCTGTCCCTTACCCCATCCCTGGTGGAGGGAACAGGGCCTTCAGCGGCGGTGGCCTTGTCTCCTGGGGGTCGGCCTCCTGGGCACGGCGGCCCCCTCCCCGCACAGGGAGAGGGATCCCTTTGTCCTCTGGCAAGTCCATGAGCGGGGGATCATATTCCATCTGAGCCTGGAGGGTGTCTGTGTCCTTGTGGTGCGGGTTCTGGCCCTTACCCTCGGGTGCCGAGCCCCTTCTGGGTCACAACATTAGGAGAGCCTGGTCAGGCAATGTTCACCTTCGGGGACCCCCACTGCTCTTGGTCATCCCTTTTCTAGATGGGGGTAGCTGACCCCCATCGTGCTCTCTTCTGGATCTCCGCAGCTGCCTGGAGCTTTGGAGCGGGTCTCCCGTGGGGGGCCCGGGCTCGTACCCGGGGCTGGGGTGGGGGGATGCCCAGAACTCCTGGGTGGTGGTGGGCGGCTTGTCTGGGGTGGTGGGGCTCTCGGGGGTGGGGCCCCGCGCTGGGCCACCTGGCGCGGTGGGAGGGCTGCTCTCCTGACTGGGCTGGGCCTTGCGCTCTGCGCTTCCGTACCTCACTGCACTCGGGTGTTGGGGGCCCGTGTGGCTGTCCTGCGGGCCCTGGTCTGGGTGCTTGGCTGGGCTGCCTGGCGGGTGGATCTCCTCCATTGACCCCACAGTATGGGTGCGGGGGCGGGCCCTGGTCGGCGCGGGTGTCTTGGTGTGGGGATGGCTGGGGGTTCTCCCTCCTTTTTTGTGCATTCCATCATCCACTTCAGCTTAACATAACATTCACCTGAGTACAGGCGTCGGCTCACCTTTGCACCTTCAAATAGTGTGCATGACAGAATGTAATGCTTTACATGTGTTGGTTGGTATGCACAAGTGTGCGTGTGAACTGGATGTGGACAAGTTTGTGAACACTCTCGGAGCCGGCAGGTATGTAACAGCTGAGTGTGTGGACAGGCCGTGCCCATTTTAGACCAACATTCACTATTGCAATGGGTATAAGCTCCAGCATTTTGTTGCCTGTAGATTAACAACTCTACCTTCCCTTCCCTGTAGCCATTCTCTAACTGCTATAATGCACCATCTCTCTTTCCCCCCCTCCACCCCCCAACTCTCTCCTTTTTCCCCTTTCCTTTTCCGTCCGGTCCAACAAAAAAGACACAAATAAAAA